>CM076581.1:101967364-102270728 GCA_034641835.2 Pinus albicaulis
TTATTATTCCTAGTCATGTTTAACCCAAAAACAAAGAAATTAATTAGATAAAACTTTATTTATCTTATTATTTTCTAGGAATAATTATTTAAATCTTATTTAGATAATATTCCTTGTTAAATATGACCAAATCACCCACAAATAATTAAATAAATCATTATTTATTTAATTATCCTTCAACCACTTCCTTAAAAAGATAAATAAATCATTTGTTTATTTATTATTAACAAATAAAAGGATTTGACCCAAGTCAAATACTTTTTCCCTCCAACAAATATAATAAAATATTCCATAAAAGGTGGATCTAGATTTGGTTAACATTATTTTAATCATGCACCAAGATCTCGAATGACCCAATATTTTGTTATAAATAGGAGGGTTTTTCCTACCATTCTTCACCTTTTGTTGCCTATTAGATCACTCTGGATCTATACACTTGGTCACATTTGTATACATTATTTGTTGTGTGAGCTCCCTTTGAGTTCTATCTTTGTCTGGGTTTTCTACACCAACAAGAGAGAGAGATTCTAGATCTGAAGTGCTGAGGACTTCCAAGAACCTATCCCATTGAGGAGAATTGGAAACATCTTCTTGTTTTCCTCCCAGGTGCCCTTAATACAAAAAATTCTTTCAAAAATTGTTCTTGTCTTGTCTATTGGATATATGGAGCAAACCCTTCTTTTTACTGCTTAATGTCTTTCTATGCATAGATCTGGTTTTTTGCAGCTCTTGTCTTGATCAACTAACTGCAGATCTAAAGATATTGGCAGCCACTTTTGATGTTAGGGCTATTAGTTATGCGTAGCTAAAGTGGTCTTTTTTCGTACACTTCGACAAAGGATTCATACTAACAAATGGCGACTCCACACGGGTTTTAAATTACGACCGTTGTCGTTTTTCATATTCCTGCATATCCAGCTACTTCAGACCCTAGGGTTTCTTTTCAGCTTTTTGTTTTTCCTATTTTCATGTTGTTTTTCTCCTATAAAACCCTAAAACATTAAAATTTCTAACTTCCATGTGTTTCTGGCCCTATTGCGCAGGTAAGCGACATCAGCCGCAACTAAGACGACAACTTTTCCGAAAATCTTCCGCCGAGACACCCGGAGCTTCAGGTCGCACTTTTCAGCCCATAAACTGTGACGTGGACCTCTAGGTCACACTTTTCTGCCCATTTTCTGTGACTCCGCATCGAAACCGTGTCGAACTCCGCGACTCCGGCCAATTTTTCACCAAGTCAGAATTTTTCCGGGGTTTTTCTTCAAGTTTCCGCTGCAGTTTTTCCACCGTCTTAGCCCGTTTCGACCGTTTCCATCTTTGCTCATCTAAGTGGGAACCTAGCCCCCAGGGTTTCCAGACTCTCCACCTCAGGAAGAGCTTAGCCGGCCGAAAATCGATTTTTAGAGTTTCTACCCTCCCCCTTTTCCGCATCTCGTTACCTCCTTTTTAGATCCCTTTTAATCAGCTCTTCTACCTCTCAAATCACCTCTTGAAGATTTGTTTGGATCTACTTTTAGGGCCTCCTCCTTGCCCCTTCTGCTTTTTGCTGATTTCCTCCTTTTTTCCAGCCACCTTGCCTCTACCTCTTGGCTGTGATCTGCACCTCTTTTCAGCATCTTTATCCTTTAGATCCCTATCCCTCTTGACCCTATATCTATTGGCCTCTTTTTAAGTGTGTTTTGACTAGATTTTTTCCCTTTTTTAGATTAGTTTTGAGTGACCCGCCTTCTTGGGTTGAATCAATGCACTAGTAGCTGTTATTTTTCTGTTATTTCAGCATTATATACTGTTCTCTGCAGATTTATTTTCAGTTACGTAGCACAATTTTTCTCTTGCTCTCAAAACGAAAAGGGTTTAAAAATTAAAATTAACGCACGCCACACACTCACCCTAAGTGAAGAAGAGCCTGGTTTACACCATCAGGCAAAGAATTTAAAATCAATTGACACTGCACCTATCTACCCTTGTTTCGACTTGATTCTGCACCTCCTTGCCCTTGTGGTCGTTCTTCTTCCCCCTGTGCCGTGTTTGTGTTGTCATCATTGCGCCCCCAAGGTGCACTTCCCGGAGACTTCTTGGCCTTCACCCTCAGTTTCCGGTCGATCGACCTGCTCCGTCCCGCCGTCGTCGAGCCAGTCCTCCTCCGAGTCCGCACTCCGACTCCTCTTCCGATTCATTGGGCAGTCCTCTCCTTCCTCGGCTCGTCACCTTCACTATGTCTGTTCTAGGGCCTAACGCTAGCGGTGCTCCCGGCCCTAATGCCGGAACCATTACTAGCGGAACTGCCACAGGAACTACCTCGGCCATACCCTTGCTGCCGTACATCGCAGGCCTCAGCCTCCCCGATTTCAATCAGTTGATCAATGACCCTATCCGCCACGATGTTGGTTGGCCTTCTATGCCAACCAAGCTCCCCTCCGACATCCCTAAGTTCGAAGACCTTGCTGGAGAATATCCAACCAATCATGTCCGATCTTTCCACATGTGGTGTTCCTCCAATTCCATTACCGATGACTCCATCCGTCTTCGATTGTTCCAATGCACGCTTACTGGCGAAGCTTCTAAATGGTATGTAGACAAAGCCACCTCTTCCCATACCACCTTTGCGACCATTGCCCAAGCCTTTTTATCTTACTTCCAGCTCCCTCTCCGATACTGGTACGGAGCTTTTGACCTCTTTCAAGAAAACCTCTTCAACCCGCCTTTCCGCTCATGTCCAGGAATGGCGACGAAGACGAAGCTTATGTTGAGGTCCCCCCTTCGAAGATCGGATCTATATGGACTGGTTCCTTCGCTCTCTCTTAGCTCCCATTGGCAAAGATGTCGCCTCCCATTTTCCTCAAACAGAAGAAGCCGCCCTCCAAATAGCCTTGAAATATGACCTGATCTATGCTCAGTCTGGTTATGTTTATACCGTTCTTCCTGACCTCCCCAGGCCCAGCGGCGCTAACGCCCCGGGGGCATCTCATTCCGCCGACGGTATCGTTGGAGCCCTTTCCCATTCGTACGCTCAACCTCCTATGGGCTATGGTCTCCCTCAGGGAGGGGCCAGCACCTCTAGCACTCTTCCCCCTCCCGGTAGCATGTATCCAGGATACGACATGCCTCCTCGTTTTGCCAAACCTCCTGCTTACCTCAATGTTGCCCAAACTAACCATTACCTTTATCTACAGCCTGGTGCGCCAGCTCCTCCAGCATATGCACTTCCATCTGCCTTGCCTCCTCCAAACCCGCAGCAGCACCTACAGCCCCCTCCAGGGCAAGTATTTGCACAGCAGGGCGCGACTAATCCCCCTTCTTCTCAAAGAAGGCGGAGAGGCAATCCAAACCAATCTGCCCCTGGTACTCGTGGACCCAATCCTCAAGGTGTTGACCTTAACACTGCCAACCAGCAACAGGGCACTCAGCCCAAGTCAGACAGGCCGCTTCGCAAAAATAAACCTTGTTCGTGTTGCGGTGTTTATGGTCATTACACCCACGATTGTCCCCTCTTACCCCAGATGCGGCAGATGTGGGAGTCTCAAGCCACATTGCGCGGACAACACGCCTCCCCTCATGCTCCTCCTAATGTGGCCACTACCCAACCAGCTGTGTTTATTGATCCTTTCCCTCAGCAAGGATTCGTGGCAACCCAACCGCCTGATAGCCAGGTTGCCACTCCACCTTCCCTTTCTGGTTCCTTCGATTACCAGATCCTTATGATGAAATCTGATCCTTCCCCAACTGCCGACCTTCACCTTCAAACTCAATCTCGCCAGTACCCCAAGCCTCCCGCTCAGTCTGCCCCCGAGTCCCCTTCTTCCGGTTCTACAGAGCCTCTTTCGACAACCAATGGTCCCTTACATATCCCTCAACCCAAAGTTGAGGTCCATCCCAAGATTCCTAAAGGACCGTTACATCAAAATGCTGCTTCTGGTCAAGCTGCTCATTCGTATAGCATAGTAGATGATTTGGTGCAATATCCTGCTGCCATTTCCACACTGGAACTCCTCCAGTCGTGCCCTTCCTAAAAGAAGGCTCTACTATCTGCCGTGGGCGCTATAGATCCTGCTGATGACCAAATTATTGTGTTCGACGCCCATCAATCAGACCATCCTCCCCTTCTTGCTTCCGTCGTCTTCCAAATCCCAGTCAAAATCCGAAACGCCAACGTTTCTCAGTGTATAATTGATGAGGGGGCATCCACTTGTGTGATGTCCGCTTCGGTTTGGAAGCAACTTGGATCTCCTGAGTTGGCCCCTTCCACGATCACCCTTCGAGCGTGGGACGACCACGCCTCCCAGCCCATTGGCCTTTTCCGTAATTGTCCTATCACCCTTGCTGGTAAGACCGTTTGCGTTGACGTCGAAGTCATTGACGCCCCTCTAGACTACAACATTCTATTGGGGCGAAGCTACACCTATGCCATGTCTGCTGTCCCATCCGTGGTTTTTCGCAAGATGTCTTTCCCTCACAATGGAAAGATTGTCACCATTTACCAGCTGTCTTACCATGAGCCGTCGTCTCAGACCTCCCCCGAGACGACCATCTCTTCTGTAGCCAATAAGAAAATCGTCGATTCCTTGACCAGTGTCTCCTCCCGGCGTCTACAAAGATTCCTCCCTGCTTGGAACTTTTCCTGGTCTTCCCCCTCCTCATATTTCTGATCCCAGCTTATCGAATGTTTGCATGATGCAATCGTCTCGGGCTGCCCTTAAGCGACCCGCTTCGGCTAGTCAGCAACCTCAGACTCAACCTCGCCCACCGCAACCTGCTCCTAGCCCTTCATCTCCACCAGCCGGACCTCCTCCTTCTGGCCCTGCTCCTACAACTGGTATCCCTGAACCCCTTTATCCCCCTGGAACGGTTCCCCCAGGCCTTAATCATCTCGGAGTCGTCCCTCCTGGTCATTATCTCGCTGGTCAGATACCGTTCCTAGCTCCCCCTCCCGGAGTCCATTCGGTCCCCGTCATGGCCACCCTCTCTCTCCCTAACCTGACCCTGGGTATACCCGTCTGGTACCTTGACCCTCCAGCCGCTACCCCTCCTGGTCACCCCAAACCCTATCTTGCTTTGACACCGGTTCAACTGGTCCCCCTTGCTTCCTCCGTTGCTACGGTGCCCCCTGCACCTCCCCAGGACCTTACCCCTGTGGTGACAGCTCCAGGAAAGAAAGGCAAAGCTCGCAAGGGGGCATCCAAAGACAAGGCCACCCCGACTGACCCAGCTCCTCCTCTGCCCGCAAAGCCTTGCGCCTTGTGTGATGTCGTCGGTCACGCCACCCATACTTGTCCTGAGTTGCCCCGCATTCAACCCATGGTTAAAGTCGCGTTCCCTAAGTCTACTGTCTCCGACCCTTCTCTTATGTCCTCGTCCGTAACCAAGAACCCGAAAACTATTCGCACTAGCAAACCCTGTGCTTTGTGCGGCATCCATGGCCATTACTCCCACCATTGTCCTCACCTGACGCATTACCGCGCCTCTTTAGAAGTACTCTGAGAGTAAGAGGTTGAACAAAATCAATCCGCCTCTCCCATACTCGCGCAGTATGCTTCGGGCCAGCCTGAGGATCTCCCTGCCCCCATCGACATTCCCCCCCCTGATGTTCAGATGACGGAGTCTACTACGACCATTCTTTACCTATCCTCCTCTGTGCAAGCTTTGGAGCCCAGTCCCCTTGCATCCTCCCCTATTGTTTCGCCTGACCCCCTCTTTTCTACCGATACACGAGATCACTCCACCCGTATCTCTGTTGCCATCTGCAGCCCGAGTCCCCACCATACCTCCTATAGCCCTCATTTACCACCCTCTAGTTTGTATATGAGTCATAGCCATCCTGCTCATTGCACTCCCTCCCGCAGTTGCCGCTCGATGTCTTCCGTTCACTCACGCTGCCGTCATTGTATCTCCTCCCCCCATTTGTTGTCTTGTGACACCATTCTGCAGGACCTCCCATCCCCACCCTTTATCGGTTACGCCAATGGTGCAAGTCGTTCCTCCCGGAATCTAGCCTCAGCAGGTTGGGCCATTTTCACCCCCTTGCATGCCCTTGTCCTCTCTAACGAGGTCTGCATTGGTACTGCCACCAACAATCAGGCTGAATATGATGCAGTGCGTGGTCTCTTAGCCGATGCCCTCTTTCATCGCATCCTCCATCTGCATGTTCGTTTGGATTCCCTACTTCTTGTAATGCAACTAAATGGTGTTTATCGTGTGCATAACCCTGTGCTGTTTAGACGCTATTTACGAGTGAAACTCTTGATACGTGCATTTGAAACCATAACTTTCAATCATGTACCTCGAGAACAGAATCACTATGTAGATAGTATTGCAAACCATGTTCTAGATTGGCATTTATCACACGCATTTCATACAAGACAATAACATTCATAATCATTAAAAACGATGCATATCCATAATATGTGTCACCAAACATGTGTTTAGAGTCCATCTACTCTGATACATATGACATGCCCATAGCATGTTACAAAAAACTCAAAACTGGGGGCACCACCTGCCCCTACATACACACTAGGGGGCACCACACACCCCACACCTACTCACTATCCAGCGGATCCCGAGCCAATGGCTCTACCCCTGCAGCCCATAGATCACGTATGCCTTGATCGGCCATCGCCATGTGCCACGTGACACCTCGCCATTCCGAGGGAAGACCAATGCATGCCTCCACGTACTGGTCGTCTAAGTCTTGCCACCCGCGCTCTGAAACTCCGGTCAGCAACGTCTCGCATCTACGACGGATGTCCTCCAGAAGGGCGGCTGCATCCTCATTGTGCGCTGCTCTCGACCCACTCAACCCTGCAGCTCCAGAGGCTGCTGGGCGACCCATATATCCGGCCGGTTTTATCGGAGCTATATCTGCATACCAAAAGTACATGAATCAGTACCATATCTACTATTCAATAAATTTAACATGCCCATACAAGAATAGTTACTTATCACTTACCATCGGGCCCCCATACTCGACCAGGCGGAAGTGGTAGGTCCGGATCCCCACAATAACTCATCCCACTATAGGGATAGTCGTCTATGTATAACGGCATCTGATCCCAATGGGCAAAGAACTCAGGTCGAAACACTCGCCCGATCGCCCCTCCTCCTCCTCTGCACAGTAGCTGCCCCCACCGGCGCATCCTGGGCTCTCTCGGGCCCCCATCTGGGAGCTGTATACGAGGCCGCAAGGTCGGGATCTTCTCAAAGAAGAAGGCGCACAATAAAGTCCCATACGAGCAATCATGGTTCACTTGCCACTTGCAGAGCGACAACTGTCGCTTTAGCGACACCAACATCATTTGGGCCCACCCATAGTAGGTCCCACTCAACACACTCTCCATAATCATCATCTGCCCCCCAGTGATGTGATGAAGCGCCTGGTTTCCCAGGATACGTAGCACTGCTGCGGCCACTGCATGGGTCTCTAATCTCTCTAGGTCCCCGATCGGTATCCGAGTCCCCTTGACTTGGAGACCTAGTCGATAATGTCGCTCCACAAACTCCATGATATGCCGCCCCCGCGGTAATACTGGCTGCGTGTTTCCCACCATCCCCAGTGGCGGGAGACCCGTCAGGAAATACACATCTTGGACTGTCAGTTCGATCCTGTGCCCCTGCACTATGAAGACCTCATGCTCTGGATCCCAGTAACTGATAATCCGGGCCAACAAAGGCTCTCCCGCTCTCATCAAAGGGTTCTCCAAAAACTTTAGAACCCCAAACCTGGCCAACACACGACGGACGCCCTGATCTGCCTGGATCTCTGCCCGTAATGTACCCAAGCCCAAATAACCCGTATATCGCTATGTCCGCACAAAAACATCATCTTTGTCATGAGGCCGCATCAGCAATGGTGCAACTGTAAACACAAAAACCTAACTCTCGCCATAAAGGCATTAAACCCCTCATCTCCCGTGGCCGCAGCTTTTCCGCTAATTTGGGAGCAGGGTCGTGCTTTGCTCCAAATTTGTTTCAAAATGAACTTGGCTCAAAAGTGCATCAGCCAGAGAGATGAAGGAGGTCTGGTGAGACTTTGGGCCCTAACCGAACTTTCCATCCATCAAAACAGTATAAGGAAAGGCCTCTTACCTCGCAACTGATTTTGATTCAATTCCAATCCAAGGCTTTGTCTCGCTTACGTCACGCAAGGCAAGATTTAGGCCTTCTCCTCTCTAAGCATTCACCACAGCAAGACTGGCAAATGAGGAATTTGAGGAAACTGCCTTATTAAAAGAGAACCCTTGTTTCTTCTTTCGCCTGCTGCGACCATACCGTAGCCCCGTTTGACAAACCGTCTGCACCGTTGGAAAGCTCTCACCGAGCCCTCAAATGGGTATCTATTATTTTTTTGTGATTTGATACTTCACCAGGACACATTTTGTCCAAGAAGGGTCACTTCACCTCTCCTTAAAATCACATTTCTTCACTTACGACACTTGTACTTGGGGCACCATTTTTCCTCCTTACTTGTCTTTGTTCGTGTCGATTTTCGTCATGAGTTACCATCTTGTACTCATGTTTTCATGGTCCCCATTGGGCCTTTACTGTGTGGCAGCACCATCAAGTCACCCTTGTTTAGAGCATCCAAGTTGAGTCATCATTGCATTCATGGAGTCTATCCCGAGTCCCTTTGTACCCCGCTATAGCCCTCCATCCTTCATTGCTTGGTCTCTCTCTTGTGTCGCACATTATGGCCTTCAATCCCACTGTCCCCTATCCCTTATGATATTGCGTCAGTCGCTACCATGTCATTCATGCCCTTTATGCTCTAACAAGGGAAGTCGTCCATTCGCTACTCAGTCCCTTCCATTTCACCATCATCATTAGTGTTAGTCTGTCCGTCGCTCTACTATTTTCTCTCGTGCCTTAGTTGAGGATCTCTCATTGCCTCACCTATGGTGGACCTCCTTCTGTTGACATCAGCTCATTCATTCCAGAAGCCAGGTCTAGAGGGCGGTGTACCTTGGTTCCAGCTTCCACTCTTGTTCGGTGCCTCGGATCAGGCAAAGGGATCTCTCATTTCCCTTTGACTTGATTGTTTCTCCACTCCAGCTCCTTTCAACATGATCGAGATCCATATACTTGATGGTTCAGTGATGCAGCAGCAGCTCTTGGTGATTCCCGGGTGTGTGTGAGATGTCTCAGCCCTCATGAGGGGGTGGCCCTGCAGGTAGCCCCCCACATGCCCGGATGACCTCTTCATTACAGCCTTTGATGCAGCTCCATATATTTGATGATGCCGGCCTTAGCCGCTTGCAGCGCCTCTTTGATTTGCATGTATCAGTCAGATTTTGTGAGCCCTTCCCCGCTTATAGGGGGCATTTGGGTTGTATTTGTATCTCATGTACTCAGATATTATTGTATAAGTCCTGGTTGTTATCCCAGGCACAGCATGTATGTGGGATTCCTCATTATATTCTTATCTGGCTCATGTTTATGCCGATTGTACTTTATGGTTCGGTCCCTTGTTTACTGGACACACTATTCTTTTGTACTTTGTCTCGGCGGGCATTGGTATGCCTCCCCCGCCGCCTTTAGCACATGTACCCTCTCATAAAAAGAGACTTGTTGCACCTGTAAGTCTCGTCTCCTCAGGGTCTAGTTCTTCAGCACATTAGTCTACCTTACATTTCTCTCTCTGACTTCCCTTTTGATGTCTGGTGATTGAGTTCTTACAACGTACTTCGGTCATACGATTTGCTCCTAACACTCGCACGCTGGGGGGCAATTTGTTACACCATTTTTTGGTCATCTAACCTACTATCATTAGATGGACCCAAGTACACCATGTAAGACCAATTTTACCCTAAGTAAAATTGTTTTCACTATGTAAAATAACTTAATAAAATACATTTATTAGGTTGTTTATGGTCTAAACAGGAAACCCCAAAAGGAAATATTAAACAAACCTATATTTGTTTGATTTTCCTCATGGAATAATTAATTAAATCATAATTTAATTATTATTCCCAGTCATGTTTAACCCAAAAACAAAGAAATTAATTAGATAAACCTTTATTTATCTTATTATTTTCTAGGAATAATTATTTAAATCTTATTTAGATAATATTCCTTGTTAAATATGACCAAATCACCTACAAATAATTAAATAAATCATTATTTATTTGATTATCTTTCAACCACTTCCTTAAAAAGATAAATAAATCATTTATTTATTTATTTTTGACAAATAAAGGGATTTGACCCAAGTCAAATACTTTTTCCTCCAACAAATATAATAAAATATTCCATAAAAGGTGGATCTAGATTTGGTTAACATTATTTTAATCATGCACCAAGATCTAGAATGACCCAATATTTTGTTATAAATAGGAGGGTTTTTCCTACCATTCTTCACCTTTTGTTGCCTATTAGATCACTCTGGATCTATACACTTGGTCACATTTTTACATTATTTGCTGTGTGAGATCCCTTTGAGCCCTATTCTTTGCATGGGTCTTCTACACCAACAAGAGAGAGAGATTCTAGATCTGAAGTGTTGAGGACTTCCAAGAACCCATCCCATTGAGGAGAATTGGATACGCCTTCTTGTTTTCCTCCCAGGTGCCCTTAATACAAAAATTCTTTCAAAAAATTGTTCTTGTCTTGTCTATTGGTATATGGAGCAAACCCTTCTTTTTACTGCTTAATGTCTTTCTATGCATAGATCTGGTTTTTTGCAGCTCTTTTCTTGATCAACTAACTACAGATCTGAAGATATTGGCAGCCACATTCGTTGTTAGGGCTATTAGTTATGCGTAGCTAAAGTGGTCCTTTTTTGTACACTTCGACAAAGGATTCATACTAACATTGGTGATAAAAGGAAGACTGAAAAATGGTAATGCAACTCCACTTTTAATCTCAGAAATAGTGAACAGAAGTCAATTTTTGGGTATGTGGGAAGGTTCGCCCTCCTCGAGCTCTAATGACAGAGATGAGAAGGGGGCCTTGATCCACATATTTTTTTATTTTTCTCCTCTATTATATTACTTATGAGCAAATGAAACCTACTGCAACACACTGAAAGAAAAACTAAACAACAATGAACCATAAACAAAATTATCAGAAGCGGAAATAATGAAATGACAGAAAGAAGATAACAAATACATCAGAGAAGCTGAGGCACATTGATTGGGCCCTAACCCACAAGCCTAGCTCTCTGAAACTTAAATCAGTAAAATGAAATCAATCTACTCATTTCATAAAAGAATAGCCTCATACATTTTTGAAAGTTTGATCACCGAGTATAATAATAAAAATCTCAATATCTTGCAACAAAGTTCCAACCCTTCCTAGTTCTAGCTTTGCGCTATTTATTCTACAGAGCAACTACCAACATCTCCCTATAAAATAGTGATTGAGTCCACTTGACTCCAAGTAAACAAAGATTGGGTGCACTCCTCTTTGAGTTGCTTGACTGCCTCTGGAACTCAAATTGCTGGAGAGAATCCTTTGGGATCCTCTGGATGCCTTTGCAATTCGAATTTCTGAAGAGAATCTTTGGGATCCTTTCATTTCCTTTGAAAGTTAAGGAGGGTGAACAATCCTCCTATAATTTCTCCTTACTGTCTCCTCCAAGTCTTGATGATAAAATCCTTATAAAAATGCTAATAATTCATGATTTTATGCACTCAACCTCATATTAGGCACTCAGAGTATGTTAGCCTTAATCACCACCTATACTAGCATCATAAAACCAAATAATAATAAAAATGAAAGAGAAAGAGATCTAAGAAGGAAAAAAGGTGACCATTAACCCCTCCAAATATGTATAATGATGGAGCTCATCAGGTTGATGGTTACTAATTAAGCCTGATGGTACCTATAGAGGATGGAAGGTTTAGTACATCTTAGTCCCACTTGGATAGATTTTCTTGGTTAGGAATCTATTCCATGAAATGAGGTGCCTAAACTATTGACTGACCAATGGATAGAGTTCCCTGGTCAGGAATCTAGTCTATGGCATTTAAGTGTCTAAAGATTCTTCATAGTTCTTATAATTGAGATATACCTTGTACTATTGATTTATTAATACCTCCCTAGTTAAGAGGGAGTGTTGAAGAATGTAACTAGGTTCAAGCTTCATAAATTGTTCTTGAGTTAATATTTATTGTACTTGTCAAAAGAATAAAGAAAACAATTTTATATTATTATGAAATGACTTATTAAAGCATCGGTTTCATGCTTGGATCATATTTATTTTAGGTCAAATTCCCTATCGTGGAATTATAGGTTTTA
Organism: Pinus albicaulis; assembly: GCA_034641835.2. Taxonomy (NCBI): domain Eukaryota; kingdom Viridiplantae; phylum Streptophyta; class Pinopsida; order Pinales; family Pinaceae; genus Pinus; species Pinus albicaulis. The sequence goes on from CM076581.1 coordinate 101,979,596, forward strand.
TTTTGAGTCTCTAGGATTATTGCATATTTAAATTGATCCATATTAGGCTTTTCAATCACGCAAATAGGTCAAGTATTGGGTCAAATATGATTTATGAAGCCTCCACATCAAGTAAGCCTTAAGGTGATCAAATCAGCCTCAAGCCTAGGAATTCGAGCTCATCTCAAGCCTATATATACAGTGGAATCAAATTCACTTGGAATCATCTCACTACAACACAAAAATTTGATTTTGAAGCTGCAACAAGGAAAATTTGGGAATTAGAGAAAAAGGAATTTTTGGATTCGGTTTTTGGCAAGCTTATAGAGTTGAAGAAAAACGAAATTTTAGCACCATTCTCTCTTCATTTCGAGCTATATTTTGGGAGATTGAAGTTCTCAAAGTTTTACTGCAACAATTGCTGCATTAGGAGTTGCCAAGGTGTTGCTGCTAAGAGAAGAGGAAGTCGAAGTTTCTTTTGTTGAATTCTACTACTTGGAGAAGTTGTATTGGGTCTAAATAGAAGTCTATGAAGATATATATAAGTCTCTACCTCAAGATCAAAGTCTCAAGAAGCAAAGTCGAAGTTCCAAGTCATCAAAGTACTGTTACTACTGCTGCTACTGCCAGATTGAGGAAGGATGACTTGGTGTGGAGGGAGTCTAGGTCAAGGTATAGAGTTTCAAGAATCACCATTGAAAGAATAATTATTGACTAGGTTTTCCCCAAGAGTGGGGTTTTTTCCTCACTACTGGCCTATATGTGGTGTATTTGATCTATGTGTATTTGCTTTGATATTTTCCTGGTGAACTATTAAGAGGAAATATAAGAATAACATAGTAAAAAATAAAAAATATCACAAGTAAACAATCAATAAAAAGAGGATATTTTTGAATCTCTAAAATGGTTTTAGAGATTTGGTGAAAGAAGAAGTAAAAAGGATGTCTCAAGGACCTGATCAAGGAAGTTATAAGAATTTCACCAGAAGAAATATGTCTAATAGTATCAAAGGAGAGAACAAGCTTGAAGGAGCTGCAAATTATAGGTCTTGGAAGAAAAGGATTGACATCATTCTTGAAAAGAAAAACGTCTTAGATTTAGTGAAAGGAAATATGAAAAGGTCTACAGAAGAATCAAGTGATGTTGATAGGGTGAAGTACGGAGAATTGGAACTAGTAGCTATGGATTTGATGGTTGAAGGCATATAGGACAATAGTTTCCCCTTCATATCAAATATTTATCATGCTCAAGAAATGTATGAGGCTTTTTCAAAACTATTCACCATCAAGAACATCGGAAAAGTGGCAAGGTTGAAGAATGAACTAAGAACTACTAAGATGATGAAGGAGGATATTGTTTCCTCTTGATTTATGACAATAGCAAGGATAATGGATGAGCTTCTCTTCATTGATTAAATAGTGCTAGATAAAGAATTAGTGATTACAACCATTCTGGGATTACCACCTTCTTGGGGTTCTTTTGCTTTAACTCTCAACGGCTATAAAGAAACATCCACCTTTGAGGAGATATGGATAGCATTCAATCAAGAAGAATTAAGAGTGTCCATGGTAACCAACATGCAAGAATTTTCAAATGCTTATATTTATCATCATAAATTAATATTAAAGAAGAAGGCACTAAAGAAGAAGGTTGATATGTCAAAAATTGAGTGTTATCATTGTCAGAAGATGGGACACTATAGGAGTGATTTCCTTGACAACCCTAGGAGCAATAAAATAGAAAAATATCATGTTAAAATGGCTAAAGAAACATCATCCCCCGAGAAATAAAATCCCGAAGAAGATTTGAGGGACTTGTACTACTAAGCCCCTTCTCTCTTTTATTGCATTTGTATATTTTATGTAGTATATGTTTAAAATCTTCATGGAAACATATTTCCTTGTTTTATAACTTTTAGGTTTTCCCTCAAGCTTGTGAAGGAGACCACAACAACTCCTCGATATAATTATCTCATTCCCTCTATTTTTATTCATATAATTATTTAATATTTTGATTATATTAAATACTAATCACTTGTCTACCTCTATTCCTTGTCTAGGAATCAATCTATTGGATGTTCAAGAATCATGGAGAAGTCTTCAAGCATCAAATAAGGATACCACACAATTTAAAAGGCTTGTCAAGGAATTGAATTTATGTATTGAAATATAAATTATTGTTAATCTCTTTGAAATATCCATTTCTATGTTACTATCTGTTGTTATGTTTAGCACTACTGAATCCTAAAAATATTCTTGTTTGGGATGATTCATCACCTGATTAATCTACCCACCTTATACATCTCTAATTGCTAATATAAATAGAACCTTAAAGAGGTTCTCTAGAAAACCCTGACCTAAGCGTATGTTGATGATATGTGAAACCATAAACCTATTTAGGGATATTTATGAAATAATTGTTATTCTAATTAACATATTGATAATGTTGAGTTTGAGATTTTGATATGATCATGGAATATATAGCCTTTCTTGAGTTAAAATGATGATGTTCGCAATATCGAACCTCTGAAGTCTGATATAATAAGGGTTTGATTTAAAAATGAACCGAAACACTAGGTTTTGGTTAGGTCTACATGTAAAATCCTTGTTATGAAAAGTCCCAGGAGTGAAACCATAGGTATATGTTCTCTTGATTGAATCCCTAGCCTAGTATAGGACAATATATATGTCTAATATATTAATTTTGACTAAAATATGATGTTCTTATAATGGTGATATCCTAGATATTTGTGTTGACCTATTTTCTAATGGTCATAAGAATCTAGGGTTTGGAAACAAAACTTAGTCAAAAGGATCTAGGATGATGATTGAAAAGTCTAGGTTCTATAAATAAATCCTAGTAATGATTAAATTCTCTAGTAGGTATATCCATTTGAATCTAGATAATGTGCGCTAAAAATTTATAAATGGAAAATCTAGGGTTTATATTGAACCCTAGTGAAAGTTACTCATGATGTATTTATGGAATTCTATGATTTACATTAAACCCTATTAGAAGCTCTTCATGATATGTTTTGATAATTGATTTGAAATGTAGGGTATGAAACTAACTCTAGTGAATTATGATCATGGAAATGTATTAGTTTGTGATTAATGTTGATTGACTCTTTTATGAAATCTAGGATTTGTATGAATCCCTAGTGGAAATTTTAACATGTGAATTCTAAAAGTTGTTAGATATCTTGTAAATCTATATTAGTTATATGGTTTACTAAATGTTGTACCAAGGTATATTATACCTTTGAAAGTAACATTGAAACCCTATATAGAATGAAAGACATTGTGAAGAATTCTAGGGTTTATGATAAAAGTCCCTAGTTAAAATATTGAAGACTATATGTCTCTTGTCTGGGTATCTGATATGTATAAAGTTGAAAATGCTTCTGTAATTTTTCTATGGCTAACTTTATGCTTCTATAGTTTTTGTTGTACTTTCTATTTAAATTTGTGCAAGTAAATCATGAAGATGATAAGCTGATAAGTATGATGAAAAGGATGGAATATATGAAATATTCTCTAACACCTAAAGAAGAAGTTGATCTCCCTAGATTAAGAGGGAGCTTGGATACAAGAAGAAATGGTTATGGTTCTATACTTTATGTTTCATGCACTAGGCCAGGACTAAAATTCGTAAGTATTAGTGAATACCATGAGTAAGAATCATAGTCATGAGTGGAGAATGCTTTGGTACTGCTATAAGAAGGAAAGTAGGATCCGATTGAATAATACATTTCTATGTCAAAGGTAGGAAAGAAAAGTGTATGAGGAATATTATTTCAAATATTTTATTGATAGTCCTAATGGAATTAGTTGAAGGGAAACATCGAAACCCAAATATTTGTTTTGATTATACATTTAAAATTATTGATGAGTGGGGTTTGTGTTTGAACATGTGAATCTATCAAAGGATTTGATAGCATGTTGGTTGCTAATTATTCTAAATGGTATATATTGGTTGTTCTTGATCTATTGAATAAAGGTGTGTTAAGGCTTTGTGAGTGAAGCATTGCGTAAAAAGACATCGGGTCGAAACTTTGTGTTGATGTCTGGTTAGGAGTGTGCCCTCGAGTGGATGTGCATCTTGTTCCCTGGGTTGATGGTTAGTAAGTAAGCCTGATGGTACCTATAGAGGATGAAAGGTTTAGTCCATATTCCCACTTGGATAGATTGCCTTGGTCAGGAATTTATTCCATGGAAATGAGGTGCCTGAACTGTTCACTGACCAATGGATAGAGTTCCCTGGTCAAGAATCTGCTCCATGGCATTTAAGTGTATAAATATTCTTCATAGTTCATATAGTTGAGATCTACCTTGTACTATTGATTTATGACTACCTCCCTAGTTAAGAGGGAGATTTGAAGAATGTAACTAGGTTCAGGCTTCATAAATTGTGCTTGAGTTAATATTTATTGTACTTGTCAAAAAAATAAAGAAAATAATTTTATATTATTATGAAATGAATTATTAAAGCATGGGTTTCATGCTTGGTTCATATTATTTTAGGTTAAATTACCTATTGTGGAATTCTAGGTTTTATTCAAAGTCTATAGGATTATTGCAGATTTAAATTGATCCATATTAGGCTTTTGAATCATGCAAATAGGTCAAGTATTGGGTCAAATATGATTTATGAAGCCTCCACATCACGTAAGCCTTAAGGTGATCAAGTAAGCCTCAAGCCGAGAAATTCGAGCTCATCTCAAGCCTATATATATATTGGAATTGAATTCACTTGGACCATCTCTTTGCAATACAAAAATTTGATTTTGAAGATGCAACAAGGAAAATTTCGAAATTAGAGAAATATTAATTTTTGGATTTGGTTTTTAGCAAGCTTATAGAGTTGAAGAAAATCAAAATTTTGGCACCACTCTCTCTACATTTCGAGCTATAGATTGGCAGATTGAAGTTCTCAAAGTTTTACTGCAACAGTTGTTGCATCGGAAGTTGCCAAGGTGTTGCTGCCAAGAGAAGAGGAAGTCAAAGTTTGTTTTGTTGAATTCTACTACTTGGAGAAGTTGTATTGGGTCTAAATAGAAGTCTATGAAGCTATATCTGAGTCTCTACCTCAAGATAAAAGTCTCAAGAAGCAAGATCGATGTTCCAGGTCATCAAAGTACTGCTACTTCCAGATTGAGGAATGATGAGCTGGTGTGAAGGGAGTCTAGGTCAAGGTATAGAGTTTCAAGAATCACTATTGAAGGAATAATTACTGACTGGGTTTTCCCCATGAGTGCGGTTTTTCCCTCGTTACTGGCCTATATGTGGTGTATTTGATCTATGTGTATTTGCTTTAATATTTTCCTAGTGAACTATTAAAAGGAAATATAAGAATAACATAGTAAGAAATAAAAAATATCACAAGTAAATAATCAAGAACAAGAGGATATTTCTGATTCTCTAACATGGTTTTAGAGATTTGGTGAAAGAAGAAGTAAAAAGGATGTCTCAAGGACTTGATCAAGGAAGTTATAAGAATTTCACTAGAAGAAATATGTGTAACACTATCAAAGGAGATGCAAATTATAGGTCTTGGAGGAAAAGTATTGAAATCATTTTTGAAAAGTAAAAGTTTTTATATTTAGTCAAAGGAAATATGAAAATGCCTACAGAAGAATCAAGCGATGTTGATAGGGTGAAGTACTGTTACACAGTAATTTTTCACCGTCCCTGCAATCCCCCGTCCCACACATTAGAGGGATTTTTCCATGACATGTGAGCAGTGACATGACCTGAAATCACTTTCATGGCATCCCCCTTGACAAGGAAAATCATTCCTATAAAGATAGTTTCCTGTAAAAACCCTAAAAATAGACCTTTTGGCCTTGGCGCGACTAGCCAGTTCAGCGCTTGCGCCAATGGGAGAAATCCACCAAAGAGGGCGCGCCAACTGGCGCTCTGTCCCATTGTATTACTCGTGCCAAGCTTAATAAGGATTGTTTTTTTTAAATAAATGGTGGAAGTTTGATTCCAACCAACTCCTGAACGAGTCTCTAAAATGAGTTGGGAGGTTTGGCTCCGGATCTCCATGTAGGGGAAGTGGTTTTCCACCTATCATGGAAGATTCCTTAAGGATAGGGCCAATCCCACAATTGTAGGGATTCCAACTCCCCTTCTACCATCTATATAAGCTTTCCATTTTCCCTTTTCAAGCTAGCCTCAGATCATAGAACTAAGAGTTGAATCAAAAGCGAGGAGACTATCGCCAGACAGCCTCTGAGAGCCAAAACGAAGAGAGAGAGCTTTGTCCCATTCCCGATGAGCTTCATTGAGACGTGCTCCGCTGTCGACCCGCCGAAGGAAGATTCAACATCAGAGCTCAGGTTGTATCTTTCTTTCGTTGTTATTAATAATAAACGAATTTGATTATGGTTCCATTCATATGTTCATGTCTTATGTTATGAATTATATCTTCTCTGACTGATATATGGTTACATGTTTTAGGTTTTATGTTGTGTGTTGTTTCTTCGTGTATGTGCAGGTGTTCAAACGTGCTAAGCATGAGAATTGTGATTTGCCAAAGCGAAGGAAGGAAGCGCCATCTTTCCTGCAAGCAATAGCAGTGTGGGACTTAAGGTAGGCCTCTTGTCACATCTAGGTCTTTTGTAAATAGGAACCTACATCTTAGCGTGACTCGGTTGTTGCTAGACCTGATCTAGGCTAGTAGGGATCGCCTTTGTCCACAAAGGGGATTTACCTCTCCAACAAACTGGTGACTCCACTGGGGAGACATTGATTGGAGTTTGTCTTTTATTTTCGGTCGATTTTGGTCTTTTTCTGCTTGATCGGCTCTTCTGGTTCGCCTTTTTCTAGTGTTAAACCTCTGTTTAGCTTCACCATACCTGATCTGCTCCCTGTTTGCTCCTTTTTATTTTTGTCATTAGTAAACTCGACTGGCGCGTTTTTTTCCCTGACATTCGCACCAAATAGTGCTTGTTGCTGGTTAGCCCCTCGTGCCAATCTTGTTCTGGCGCTAGATATAGCCAGACAATCACACCAATCCTGTGTGGTGCCAGGGTTTGCTTGTTTCTGAGCCTTCTGAGCTTGATTTATGGTTTTGGTGTCATTTTTTCGACTGCCTGAGTGTCCTGAAGCCTTGGTTGACTGTGTGTGACCTCTATCCTCCAGTTGTTTTCCCTCTACTATCGGTTTTACATTGTAGCCCTAGGGCATCTAGGTGTTATAGTGTGTTGAGCCTCCCGTGGGAGTTTTTGGTTTTCATTTGTCCAGTCAACTTCATTGTTGCTTCTCTGCATTATTTTGGTGGTTTTCCATTGTTTTATTGCGTTATTTGAGTGATTTATCTCTTTCTCATTCAAGTTTCGCTTTGTCTCGTTTCGGGCCTAGATTACACGGTTCATTTGAGTTTTTGGGATTCCTATTTCATTTGGGGGATTTCTCCATCAGTTTGAGGTTTGATTGTGTGTTTTGCATTGATTGAACTTGCTTGTATTTACTCTTCTGCTATCATTTCTCAAATTGATCTCTTTCATTAGTTTTCATTTTTTTTAGTGCATTTTGCTCTTAAAACATTGAAAATACAAAAAAAAAAAAACAAGTCTTTTGATTTTGATTATTTAGTGTAAATTGAAAACTTTTCTGCGTTATTAGTGTTATATAACTCTAAAGGAAAGCTTTTAGTTTCATTAGCATGCATTAGAGACACTAGTGGTTTTTTTGTGATCATTTTGTTATTTGAAAAGCTCTCAACCTTCCCATAGTTAGCTATTCATTGAACAAAGTGATATATTGTGGCATGTAGCGTGAATTTAGAGGATTTTGAGACATAACATTCGGTAGGGACTGAAAATTGAAACATAATTGAAGATTAACTCTAAAATTTATTCAATTTACTTTAAGGCAGCATTGAAACATTAACGAAATATTTAGAGGTATAGGCTAGTGATGTGTTCCGGCATCGTTAAACCTAGTAGCTTTCGTTCGCCTCTTGGCTTTAGATAGCACTAGTACAGACTTGTGCTCCTCGTACCATCGTGTATATAAAGGGAGACCCCACTAGGTTGCTATACTTTATCCGTAGGAAGCCGATTCTGCCACCTTATACCCATGATACACCGGACACAACATTTGGGGAGATTTCCTACATGTACGTCAAGTGCTTGGTTTATTTCTCTTTCATTTTTGAACCAAGGTGTATATTGCAGTTCACGGATATCTGGTACAACCTTTTGCCTAGATTTCCAGAGTAGTCATTTCGATCTTTTCTGACTCATTAAATTTGAAAGGATCATCAAGTGCTTGTCCTTTCATGCTTGTTTCCAAATTGAAAGAGATAGAGTCACCTTTCATCCGTTTCTCGACTCTTAAAACATGAAACGGTAAATTTTCTAAGTTTCAATGTGGTAAAATAATTCACCTGCGATCACACGCCCTTTTAGAGTTTGTTCGTTGGCCATTTGATTGTGTGCCTTGGTTTTTTTCTGTGTGTTTTTGTTTGATCTCTTCCTCTTTTCATTACTGTCACAGTGGCGGAACCTTTAGTTTCGTCTACTGGTAGTCCTTACACTGACGATTCATCAGAGGTCTCTCAGTCCTCTGCTGAACCTCAGCAACCTATTGTCTCTGAGTTTCCCGACGGGGGACCGGTTCTATTTGAGCTTCCCTTTGGAGGACCAGTTGAGTTCAATTGGCCCTTATCCAATGCTTGGTTTGGATTTGGAGTAGGGGAATATTTCCATCCTCTTACATCGGGTTCGCCTTTTTTAGCTGTTGTTATTCCTCCTAGTCCATGCCGTCTTTTAGAAGATCTAGCGGCAAGGTCAGATATGGACTCATCCAGTCCTTCTCCTAGTGAGGAAATCCCTACATCTGGTGAAGATTACTAGTTGTTCCCAGAAAACAACCCTGACTTATCTGTCATGTCTTCGCCTGGTCCTTCGCTTCCAGTGGGGTATAGATCCTTAAGTCAAATTATGGTCGTTGTCGCCTCTATGGGAGTATCAACTCCGTCTATGAGGCTGATTATTCCTTCGTTAGGGATGTCCCCAAGGACAACCCTCACGTCATCTCCTCAGGTCACGTCAGTACCTGTTAAGCCTACTGTCTGTGTAGCTGCATCTACACCCACTGTTACTACTCAGTCTGTCAAGACTGCGTCGCTTCCTCAAGACGTCTATATAGCATATGATATTCCATAGAATATCTCTCCTGCGGAGTATCAGTTGTCTCTACAGCAGTTGAACTCTGAGGTTGGTCAGTCCTCCCAAGATCCTAACTGTCCTTATTTTTCCCATTATGCACAGGACGGTACACCCGTTTATATTTTTCCATATCAGTACGATGAGCAAGGAAACCCTCTACGTTTTCCTGCTCCAAAGGCTTATCAATATGTTCAAGGTTTTCTGTCTGCCCAGGCTGGGAAACCTTCCAACCCGAAAGGACAACCCTTCCAGGGTCAACCTTTAGGCCAACCTGGTTATCTATATGACCCGCAAGGACAACCCTTACAGGGCCAACCTTCGGTTTAGCAGGGGTTGTTATACAGTCCACAAGGATAGTCCTACAACCCTCAAGGTCAACCTATACAACCTCACCTTGTGGTCCAACCAAGGAAACCTCAAGGACCCACAGGTCAACTGGGGTACCAACCGGGATCGTTGTACGGTCCTGGGGGGCAAATCCAACCCTCTCAACCTATGGTGCAACCTCTGCAACCTCAGTTTCCTATTGGTCTGAATGTTGCACAGCCAGAGCCCTCTTATGGTCCTGTTACAGGTAAAACTGGTTATCAGGCACAACCTGGCCCTATCCTGCCACCAGGCCAACGGGCTCATCTGGGGCAGCCTGGTGTCCTTCATCAACCAGGACAACCTGTTCAACCAGGGCAACTTGTTCACCTGGGTCAACCTGTTCAACCAAGGCAGCCCGCTTAGCCAGGTCAACCTATTCAACTAGGCCAACCTGCACATCCAGTCAACCCTGCTCAACAACCGATTTAATCTATGCCACAGCTGAATCCGCCTGTGCACCCAACTTATCAGGCTCAGCAGGGCCCCACCTACCAACAGCCCACTCAACCCCAAGGCAGTTATTACCTCCAAGGTTAATCTCAACCAGTTTACAACCCGCCCAAAGGTTCTGGTTACTACCTTCAACAAACAGGCTATACCTATACTCAGCAATAAATTCCATATACTGCTCAGATGGGGCCGACATATAATCAGGGTCCATACCCCGGTTATCAACCCCCATACACTGGTTATCAGTAACCGTATCAATCTAACTATACGGCTTACACCCCCTATGGTCAGAATCCTCCGGGACAGAACCAGTGGGGGCAAAGTTATGCTCAACCAGGGTGGAGTACAAGTACAGGTTCTTATCGAGGGCCTGGTATGCCTTTCAATCCTCAGTTACCTTTCCTTGCTATGTTGGAATTGTTTGGTCTCAACCTAGTCTCCTAAATTGAGTTCATTTAATTGTCAACCAGGGTTGGTAAACTGCTGAAGTGAAGTGCACTGTATGTGCCTAGGTGTTTGTCTCTTAATGCGTTGTGTTTAGTGTTTTATGATGTTTTTGGTCTTTTGTGATGATTTATGATGTTTTTGGTCTTTTGATGGTTTTTATGTTCACAAGGAAAATGACTAGAAATCTAGTGGAAAGAAGCTACTGGTTAAAAACATAGTGAAGCCTAATTGGTTGATGACAAATGACAAATGCAAATGCAAATACTGAAACAGAATCAAACCTAAACTATGACTAAGCAGAATACCAAGCTTGATAATGACTTCAAGAAAATGAATCAAAACATAAACTTAACTTGTCCAATTCTTTCATCAAAGGTATTTTGGGAGAGCTTGAGAAGTGGTCAGCTAAGTATAAAAATTCTCCTAACTAAACAATTAAACAATCAGCTTATAATGAGACAACATTTTATCCATGATTAAAGATTTGTTGAAACATATTTGGAGGAAAACATTGGTACCATCATAAGATCTCTACTCTAAGACTAGTTCCTAACTCTATTCTGCAACTTAATTTAACATTACTAAACCTTACTCAAGAGTTATAGATTTCTTTTTAAAGTAGTCTTTTGAGAAAAGGCTTTGTTTATAAAGTGGTAAAGAAGTTGCAAAAGTACTTCAGGCCTTGAAATGATATTGTCTTCTGTTCATATGGTTATGAATCAATTATAGATTTGGAACAAGAAGAGGTTTTGTAAATAATGAAGGCCGTATTATTAAGTTTAACAACTAATGTAATCTAATATGCAGTGGATGACAACTAATTGTGGAATTTAAATACAATGAGCTAAGCTAAATCTGAACTAAAATATCACTATTCTACAAGAAACTGTGTTGAACTAACAAGCCATTATCAAACTTAAAACAAAATAACAGAGCATGAATTGAATGCAATTTGACTCCGGAGTACCCTAACTAAGTTATCATGCATTAATCTATGGGATTCTACAGCCTATTTTGTCCATCATGATTGGTATTTTGGAAGAGCTTCTTAGAACAATCCTGGCTATACAATTCAGTGCAAATGCAAACATAAAGACTGAAAGCAATTTAAAAACTAAGACATCACAGCTATCTCCTACCCATCATTATGGTATTTTGGAAGGGCGTTTTAAGAGTAAGATCATCTATGCTACTTAGTGCAAACAAACAACTGAAATGTTCAGTATCACAGTCATGCCTTAGACATCATAAGGATTTTTTGGAAGAGTTTGCTTAATATAAGTTCAACTGTGATAGTGAACAAAAGAAATTACAATTAAATCCTACAACACTATAGCCATTTCCCATTCATTATCATGATCTTTTGGAAGAGTTTCTTCTTTTGGAAGAGTTCTTAGAACAAGTATAACTATATTGGCTAATGAAATTAACTACGAACTCAAACTTCAAAAATGTAAAAACAACTAAGATACTTATCTAAATTACGAAAGTAAAGCCGTGCAGGAGGCAGGGGCCCTCTACCACCAGACGGAATCTAACTCCAAATCAACTCAACGCGTTCAAAGAAATGTTGTCTTCTTCATTAAAGGAAAAATAAATTGAAACAGAGTAGTCTCGGCCTTCAGAAATATAGCATAAAATCTAAGCAAAATCTAGCCAATCTCTCGGTTTCCCAAGTGTTTTTATAACAAATTTACATAACAGAACTTGCAACAATACATGGATCCTTGTCTTTCCTTATCAAAATCACATTAGGACTCTGAAGGTGGAAACGTAAAGAGAAAAAGGACATCTGGACTAAGACAGTCCTATTAGAAGTCTGCTTCCTTAAATGAGTTCCCACGTACCAAAACCACGTCCAGAATTCGGTTCTTCCTTCATGGTGAGAAACGAATGATGTGGACATGACGTGGAATATACCCATATGTGGTTTTTCTTGAGAGGACACCTGGAACATGCCTGAACGTGAAGACAGCTGCAGAATTTCCGGTTAGCTACGGAATGTCTGCATTCTGCAGCCAGTTCCGGTCAAAATGCATTATAATGACAAAAATCACAAAACTTAGCAAGTTAGCCATGTTAATCATTCTAAAAGTAATTTTAACTAATTTCATTGATCAATTGGGTCTGGGATAACAATGGACAAAGGAAAATGAGGTAAAGTAAGATGAAAGAAAGCACAATCTTGGGGCTCAACAGGAATTGCCGTATGTTTCTAAATTGACCAATGATTTGATTCTTCACGATCCTTATTGGCCTCAAGTTCTGACCAAGGTGCCTGGTGACTGTCCTAAATTCGAAGGTAAAGCTGGAGAGGACCCCCAAGCTCATGTCATGACCTACCATCGGTGGTGTTCTTCAAACTCTTGGGTCGATGATTCAATCCATCTGTGTCTTTTCCAACGCACTCTTACTAGTGCTGCTGCTAAGTGGTATATAGAATTATCCCGCGGTATCTTTCAAGACTTCAATACGTTAGCTATGGCTTTTCTGACACATTTCCAGTTACCAGTTCGTTACGAAGCCATGATTCATCTCATGACTTCTCTCAAGTAGGATAAATCCACCCACATATCTGATCATATTCATGAATGGCAATGTCGTCGTAGACTAATCAAGTTCGATATACCTGATCAGCTGCTAACTCATTGGTTCACTACCTCCTTCGTTAGTAAGATCGCTCAAGATATTGCTATGGGGGCATGTGTGACCGAAGAACAAGCCATCGCTCGTGCCCAGTACCTTGATCTGGTGTACTCTCAGTCCTACACACTCTATGATATCTTGACTGATGGACCATGGCCAGGGACCTCTAAGGCACCAGCTACCCCATCGGTGGATGGTGTTATTGGTTCCATTTCTCAGACTTCTCAGAAGTCCTATAATGGGAAGCAGAAGTCAAATTCTTCCAATAATTCTACTCTTCCCGCTCCTCCGGATTCTAGTAAGACTGCGGAGGTCAATGTCGTTCAGGCCAATCCTGCGGAAAAGGCCTCCAAAGGAAAGAACAAGGGAAAAGGAAAATCCAAACCCGATGGCTCGAAACTAGAGTCTTCTAAACCTCGTGCTGATGATGGTTCCCAACGCAAACCAAAGTACCTCTGCCTTATCTATGAAGGAGACCATTATACCAAAGATTGTCCCCGACGATCTGAAGTTAGTCAACTTCTGAAAGGCTCCAAAGGGACTCCGGCAGTTCTTAAAGAACCATTCTCGTCTCAGCAGACCCAGATGGTTGAGCAGCCTTCACCATCTGCACGATTTGGGTCCCAAGTTTTTATGATGAATGGTGTTGCACTTGTCTCAATTGCTACGCGTTCAAAGGATTATGCTAGATCACGCCAGGCAGCTAGGAAGGAAGTTGTTGATGGCCCACCTCCTCCACCTGTATCTGGTCCTTTAGAAATCGAGAAGCCTAGCGCTGAACCCATTGTTAGGCCACCTTCTAAAGTTGTTCTGCAAAAATATTCCTATAACCCAAACACCCGTGCCGCTTAGCACTACAACATTGTTGAGGATTTGGAACAGGCGCCTTCTGCAATGTCTACGTTGGAAGTGCTTCAAATTTTCCCATCGCAACGGAAAGCTCTGTTGTCTGCAATCGGTGGAATCGATCCCGCCAATTCCAGTCTTCTCACCTTTGACCTAGAAAATTTTGTCCCCCAACTCCTATATCAAATTTCTCTCGTTATACAAGTCAGGATTAACGGCCTCAACATTCATAGAGCCATTGTGGACGAAGGTGCTTCAACCTATGTTATGTCATCTGCCTACTGGAAGGCCATTGGCTCTCCAGCTCTTACTTCATCTCCCAATGCCCTAGAGGAATTTGATGGTCGGGAATCAAACCCCCTGGGTGCTCTTGAGAATTTTCCGATCACGTTACAGGGTAAGACAGTCAACGTAGAAGTAGAGGTGGTTGACGCCAAGCTCAACTACAATCTTCTTCTTGGTCGCAGTTGGACTCACGCCATGCTATGGATTCCGTCCACCCTCTTTCGGCTTCTGAAGTTCCCTCATGAGGGAAAAATTATCACTGTTGATCAGTTGTCTTTCTTCACCTCATCCTCCGAGAACGACGTTCCTTATGTGGATCAGATCCCCAATCCCCCCGACAGTGTAGGACCCGATCTTTTCAAGGACCCCGTCCTCATGAGTATTTTTCCCGGGCCACCACTGCACACCGTTCAAGTTAACATGATCTCTAGGTCAGATGACCCTTGGATCATCCCTTCACCTAAACAGGTGACCTCTTTCGGAGAATTGATGCCTTTAACTCTAGTTGAGATCAATTACTACGAGATTGTCGCTGTGTCTGATCCTTCTCCTCCAAAACATGGTCCTTTGAGCATGGCTTTAGATATATATTCTCAATCCCCTTGGCTAGGCGATGCAGATTCGCCTGACCCTTTAAGAGAAGTCTTCCCTTCTGATGAAGCTATCGTTGAAATGATGTCTCTTGAAGATCTTCCATGGAACGATGGACATCATCGTTCCTCATTCATGCTTGACTTAGGGGCAGTGTCTGATTGTCTTGAGCCTTTTTTATCTGTTTATCCCCCACTTGAACCCGCTCCTTTGAGCCCGTCGGAGCATAGTTCCTCTTCTTGTGTCAAGCTCCTAAAACAATGAAGCAAGCTGCTATGAGGACAGTTCTTTTAAGTGTGCCAACCTCGTTAAAATAATGAAACACTTTCCTGTTCAATTCGAGTCTTTGATAAGATCTTGTAAAATACCAGTCGAGTCTTTCTCTTGATATCATAACTTGAACCTTCACTCCATCTGCCTTTCATATGGATTGAAGCTTGGGGGGCATGTACCTCAAATTGAGTCACCATGCTGGGGGTATGCTTAATTTTTCAAGCATATTTTGTTTCCATTTCAAGCTTGTGTAAAAAGGAAACCGGTTTCAAGCATAGTTTATCTTTGTTTCAAGCTTGTGTAAAAATGAAACCAACTTCAAGAAAAGTTTCTTGATTTCAAGCTTGTTTAAAAATGAAACCAACTTTAAGCAAAGTTTCTTGATTTAAATCTTGTGTAAAAATGAAACCATTCCCATTTTACCTCTTGTGATCACCATTTTATCAGCCTGTTTGTGCCATATGAACCTTGGTTTTCTCATTCCATCATCCCCATCTGCTCGGCCGATCATACGCCTTCACTTGGTTGTTTTACCCATTCCTAAGGAACCGCTGTGATGAGTGGTCTTGTTAGCCATCCTCTTAACCTTTAATTGTTCTGAGCAGTTCCACCATTACCAGAACTAGTAGCTATCATTAATACCACTCGTCCCTCCAGGAAGATTCACCTTTCAGCTCTTTTCTGACTCTCTAAAACTGAAAAGATTTCCGAGTCAATTTTATTTTTTATCTCGTTAAATTGGCTGCAAAATGACATCTACCCAGTATATGTTTACCCCTTTTTCGGGCTGGGATAGATTATTTACGAAAAAGGAATACCCTAGCCTATCGCGACTAGGAGGTTTTCTCAGACACAGTTTTCTACCTTTTCGGATCTGAGGAACTATATACGAAAAGGGACTGTTGGAATTTACTTTTCCGATGTCTTTTCAAACTCTATAAACATGAAAATACGTCGAGTTCTCCCTTTGTCAGACTCATTAAAACCTAATGACATCGGATTCCATCGTAATGACAATACTCGAGTTTCTCCTTCCTAGGGCTCGTTAAATGTACTAGGTTGGATTCGTCCGAAGGACAAACTTATATCACAAGAATATGTTATCCCCTTCAAGCTTGTTTTCAAAAATAATTGGGGTACTCGCCAGAAATGGTGGGGAAAATGGAACCAGTATCGTCGTCATGTCGACAGTATGTCGCTCTTGAACATGGCACTTGTCTGCATTCGTGTCGGGTTGGGGACATCTCATCTCATTTTCCGCTTGCCTCCATTTTGGGTGATCCTTTTTGACCACTCATCTGCTCTTTTCCTCGTCATCATGACCTCAGAACGTTCGATGTCAAATACTACCAAATCCAGTGTCGTGCCGCCGATATTTTCAAGAGAAGTTGACCTCTGCAGTTTCAACCCTCCTCTAATTCTCTATTGATCCTGATTCACAAACATTATGTTCCTCTGTCTCGTGTCGATGATATGGGAAACAATATGGCCCATCTTCGATCAAGTCACTTCTTGTCGACTTCAGCTCATTATCCAGGAAGCTAATCTAGAGATTCCCTTCAGGTACCTTGGATCCTGCATGCCTCAATGGCAGGTTCTTCGCATTCAACGCGAGGTTTTCATCATTGGCCTTCGATCGAATGATTTTGCGGGTGTTCGACGCCAGCTCACTGTTCAAATTCCGTGGATTGTACGTATAGTACCTTGAGGGCCATCGTCATTATTGGTGGTTCTTCTCACGTCTGTTAACAACTTTCATTATTGGCTGGTAATCAGACGATGTTCTTGCATGTTTGAATTCAACTCACTTATTCACATGCTAGGACTTGTACTCTGTTCAGGTCGAGATGGAGCGCAAGACCCTGGGTTTTGTCTGATGGAATCCAGGCTACGGATTTTGTGGATTATCATCATTGGTTACATGACTCATTGATTGGATGGTTGCGACCATACCTGAGTATACTTATTGATCCTTTCTAGATGGTCGTGCCCATACCACACATCATGTATTTGAGATATCAGTTGTACTTGTCTATCTAGGTTTTTCGATGGCAGTGTTTTCAGTTGGGCATGTTCTCATAAAGCATTTCACCCCTCTCTCTCTCTCGGGCCTCATGCTTTAGGGGGCATCTGTTACATAGTAATTTTTCACCGTCCCTGCAATCCCCCATCCCGCACATTGGAGGAATTTTTCCATAACCTGTGAGCAGTGACATGACCTGAAGTCACTTTCATGGCATCCCCCTTGATAAGGAAAATCATTCCTCTGAACACAGTTTCCTGTAAAAAACCCTAAAAATAGACCTTTTGGCCTTGGCGCGACCAGCTAGTTCATCCCTCGCACCAATGGTAGAAATCCACCAAAGAGGGTGCACCAACTGGCGCTCTGTCCCAGTGTATTACTCGTGCCAAGCTTAATAAGGATTATTTTTTAAAAATAAATGGCGGAAGTTTGATTCCAACCAACTCCTAAACGAGTCTCTAAAATGAGTTGGGAGGTTTGGCTCCGGATCTCCATGTAGGGGAAGTGGTTTTCCACCTATCATGGAAGCTTCCTTAAGGATAGGGCCAATCCCATAATTGTAGGGATCCCAACTCCCCTTCCACCATCTATATAAGCTTGCCATTTTCCCTTTGCAAGCTAGCCTTAATGATCATAGAACTAAGAGCTAAATCAGTAGCAAGGAGACTATCGCTAGACAGCCTCTGAGAGCCAAGCCGAAGAGAGAGAGCTTTGTCCCATTCTCGATGAGATTCATTGAGACGTGCTCCGCTGTCGACCCGCTGAAGGAAGATCCATCATCAGAGCTCAGGTTGTATCTTTCTTTCGTTGTTATTAATAATAAATGACTTTGATTATGGTTCCATTCATATGTTCATGTCTTATGTTATGAATTATATCTTCTCTGACTAATATATGGTTACATGTTTTAGGTTTTACGTTGTGTGTTTTTTCTTCATGTACGTGCAGGTGTTCAAACGTGCTAAGCGGGAGAATTGTGATCTGCCAAAGCGAAGGACGGACTTAAGTAGGCCTCTTGTCACATCTAGGTCTTTTGTAACTACGAACCTACATCTTAGCGTGACTCGGTTGTTGCTAGACCCAATCTGGGCTAGTAGGGATCGCCTCTATCCGATGAGGGGATTTACGTCTACAACAAGTACAAAAAATTGGAACTAGTAGCTATGTATTTGATGGTTGAAGGCATATAGGAAATTTTTTTCCCATTAATAGAAAATATTGATCATGCTCAGGAAATGTGTGAGGCTTTTTCAAAACTATTCACCATCAAGAACATCATAAAATTGGCAAGGCTGAAGAATGAACTAAGAACTACTAAGATGGTGAAGGAGGACATTGTTTCCTCTTTCTTTATGAAAATATCAAGGATAATAGATGAGCTTCTCGCCATTGATTAAATAGGACCAGATAAAGAATTAGTGATTACAACCATTCTCGGATTACCACCTTCTTGGGGTTCTTTTGCTTTAGCTCTCAACAGCTAGAAAGAAACATCCACCTTTGAGAAGATATGGACAGCATGCAGTCAAGAATAATTAAGAGTCTCCATGTTAACCAACACTGAAGAAGTTTCAAATGATTATATTTCTCATCATAGAGGAATATTAAATAAAAAGGCACTAAAGAAGAAGGTTGATATGTCCAAAAATGAGTGTTATCATTGTCAGAAGATGGGACACTATAGGAGTGATTTCCCCGACAGCCCTAGGAGCAAGAAAATAGAAAGATATCATGTTAAAATGGCTAAAGAAACATCATCCCCCAAGAAAGAAAATCCTGAAGAAGGTTTGAGGGACTTGAACTACTAAGCCCCTTTTGTCTTTTATTTCATTTGTATATTTTATGTAGTATATATTTAACATCTTCATGGAAATATATTTCCTTTTTTTATAAGTTTTAGGTTTTCCCTCAAGCTTGTGAGGTGGCCCACAACAACTCCTCAAGACAAGTATCTCATTCCCTCTATTTTTCTTCATATACTTATTTAATATTTTAATTATATTAAATACTAATCACTTTTCTACCTTTATTCCTTCTCTATGAATCAATCTATTGGATGTTCAAGAATCATGGAGAAGGCTTCAAGGATCAAATAAGGATACCACACAAGTTAAAATTTTTGTCAAAGAATTAAAGTTATGTATTGAAATATAAATTCTTGTTATTCTCTTTGAGATGTCCATTTCTATGTTACTAACTGTTGTTATGTTTAGCACTACCGAATCCTCAAAATATTATTGTTTGGGATGATTCATCACCTGATGAATCTATGCACCATATACATCTCTAATTGCTAATATAAATAGAACCTTAAATAGGTTCTCTAGAAAACCAAGACCTAAGGGTATGTTGATGATATGTGAAACCATAAACCTATTTAGGGATATTTATGAAATAATTGTTATTCTAACTAACATATTGATAATGTCAAGTTTGGGATTTTGATATGATCATGGAATATATAGACTTTCATGAGTTAAAATGATGATGTTCGCAAAATCGAACCTTTGAAGTCTAATATAATAAGGGTTTGATTTAACAATGAACCGAGACACTAGGTTTTAGTTAGGTATACATCTAAAATCCTTGTTATGAAAAGTCCCAAGAGTAAAACCCTAGGTATATGTTCTCTTGATTGAATCCCTAGCCCAGTATAGTACAATATATATGTCTAACATATTAATTTTGACTAACATATGATGTGCTTATAATGGTGATATCCTAGATATTTGTGTTGACCTATTTTCTAATGGTCCTAATAATCTAGGGTTTGGAAACAAAACTTAGTCAAAAGGATCTAGGATGATGATTGAAAAGTCTAGGGTCTATAAATAAATCCTATTAATGATTAAATTCCCTAGTAGGTATATCCATTTGAATCTATATAATGTGTGCTGAAAATTTATAAATTGAAAATCTAGGGTTTACATTGAACCCTAGTGAAAGTTACTCATGATGTGTTTATTGAATTCTATGATTTACATTAAGCCATAGTAGAAGCTCTTCATGATATGTTTTGATAATTGATTTGAAATATAGGGTATGAAACTAAATATAATGAAATATGATCATGGATATGTATGAGTTGTGATTAATCTTGATTGAATCTTTTATGAAATCTAGGATTTGTATGAATCCCTAGTGGAAAGTTTAACATGTGAATTCTAAAAGTTGTTAGATATCTTGTAAATCTATATTAGTTCTGTGGTTTACAAAATGTTGTAGCAAGGTATATTATACCTTTGAAAGAAACATTGAAAACCTAGATAGAATGAAAGCCATTGTGAAGAAGTCTAGGGTTTAAGATAAAAGTCCCTAGTTAAAATGTTGAAGAGTATATGTCTCTTGTTTGGGTATCTGATATGTATAAAGTTTAAAATTCTTCAGTAATTCTGCTATGGCTAAATTTATGCTTTTATATATATATTTTTTACTTTCTGTTTAAACTTTTTCATGTACATCATGAAGATGAGAAGTTGATAAGTATGATGAAAAGGATGGAAGACATGAAAGATTCTCTAACACCTAAAGAAGAAGTTGATTTCCTAGATTAAGAGGGAGCTTGGATACAAGAAGAAATTGTTATGGTTCTCTACTTCATGTGTCATGCACTAGACCGGTACTAATAGTCATAAGTCTTAGTGAATACCATGAGTAAGAATCATAGTCATGATTGGAGAATGCTTTGGTACTACTATAAGAAGGAAGGCAGGATCCGATTGAATAATATTTTTCTACATGAAAAGTAGGAAAGAAAAGTGTATGGGGAATCTTGTTTAAAGATTCTATCGATAGTCCTACTAGAATTAGTTGAAGGGAAAAATCGAAACCCCAAGATTTGTTTTGATTCTACATTTAAAATGATTGATGATTGGGGTTTGTGTTTGAACAGGTGAATCTATCAAAGAAATTGATAGCATGACGGTTACCAATCAGTTTGGTTGTTCTTGATATGTTGGATCCGGGTGTGTCGAGGCTTTGTGAGTGAAGCATTTCCTGAAAAGATATCGGGTCGAAACTTTGTGTTTATGTCTCATTAGGAGGGTGGATTTGGGTGGATGTGGACCTAAATACTTGGGTCGATGGTTAGTAAGTAAGCCTGGTTGATCAGATTTGGATCAAGGACCTAAGTGATAGCTAAAACCTCAAACTATTCAGAAGTATGCCAAACTTGAGCGACCTGATAGATCTTGTCTTCTTGATTCCGGCGCCATGAACGGTTTGAAAACCGACACCGTATGAAGAAGTTATCACGTTTTGAAAAGTCGAGTAAACTGCAATTTCTAGCTTTTGACCAAGTTTGACTGGTTTTTGGAAATTCGAAAAAAGAGAATATTCTAGGGAATATTCCTAGAATATTCATCAGAATATTCCCCAAATTATTCCTTATAGATCAACCAATGAATTCCAAGTGGCACGTTGTGGTTCGTTGTGGGTTGTACGATTTGTGGTTTGGGCCAATTAGAAGCTACCACGTGGCCCAGGAATGGTGCAACAATATTTTTTTGACTCTACCGGGATCGATCCGGTGACCTCTCACCTGCAACGCCCATTCCTTAACTGACCGGGCTATGGTTAGTTCTTAACCGTATGGAATTTGTGCTTTATTTAATGTGTAATCATTTCCGCATTGGGGATAGGAGGGACCAGCCCCTCCCCACATGGCCATTGGCCTGTGACCCTGAGCTAAGAATTTAAGCCCCTACCTATAGCAGTTACATCCTTCGGTTGTTCGAGAGCAGTCAAATGCAATGTTACGGTTGATCAAATTCCGTGCATTTTAAAACTACCCACCATTTCCTCAAATGCTAAAAGCTGTCACATGCAGTTAATTTCTGTGGTGACATTTCAATGCAACGGTTTGCAAATTTTTTTGCCGATGGTTATAGTTAGAAAACCGTGGATTCCGGGTGCATGTGCCCAAATCAACCAGGAACATTTAATATTTTGGTTTTCTTTGGCAGAGTTGGGAATGGGCACACCATTTTTGGCATGATGCCAAACTTATTTGTAGTTTAACTTCAGTTCCTCCATTTTTAGTGAAGGGTTTTTAGGGGACACTGGACAAATTGAGTTTAGGCTCTATCTTGAGCTAGATTCGTCCATTCTGAGAGTGTGAATAGTCAATTTCGACTATCTCAGACATTCCAGACTCATTGGGGAGGTTTTCAGAGCCATAAAGGGAATTTTGAGGAGATTTTGGCTTCAGATAAGTTCTAGGGGCCACTAGGGCCACCAGGGGCCAGCAGCAGTTTGAGGCCTAGCCAGGGTAGCTAGAGGCCTTATTCAGGAATCCAATAGTCAATTTTGGATGTTTAAGTTGTTCTGGAACTAATGGTGTGGTTTTCAGATCCTTTATAGGAATTTCAAAGGCCTATATGCTTCAGATAAGTTACAGGGGATACTAGGGCCAACAAGTGCCAACAGGAGAATGAGGCCTATCGAGGGCAACCACTGTCCATTCTCAGCAAACCAATAGTAATTTCTGACTATTTTGATATTTATAAATCCATTGATGGAGTTTCCAGAATATTTTGAGGACT
Organism: Pinus albicaulis; assembly: GCA_034641835.2. Taxonomy (NCBI): domain Eukaryota; kingdom Viridiplantae; phylum Streptophyta; class Pinopsida; order Pinales; family Pinaceae; genus Pinus; species Pinus albicaulis. The sequence continues at coordinate 102,002,229 of CM076581.1, forward strand.
TCTAGAGGTCGAGAACCCATAAAGAATTTTTTAGTGACCCTAGAGCCAAGGGGTGCCACCAGGAGTTAAAGGCGAAACCAGAGTAGCCGGAGGCTAATTTCATAAAAAAAATAGTATATTCTGACTATTTTTGAAATTATGAATACATTTAAGGGATTTTCAGAGTCATTTGAAGACTTCTTAAGGTCAAGAACCTACAGGGAAATTTTCGGCAGCCCAAGGCCATCAGTGGATGGAGGCCTACATTGGGGAGCCAGTGCTCCTTTTGAGCAAACGATCAGTCTATTTTGGAGGTCTGATATGTCCTGGAGATAGTAGGTGAGGTTTTAGGGACAAAAAAATAATTCCTAGATAGTTAGTGCCATAGATAAGCTCAGGGTAGCTCAAGGCATCGACAAAAGGAAATCAAGTCTAAGGGAATCTAGATCTATTTTCAGAGTGATGAAAACCATGATATGGGTATGATGGTATTATAAACCCATTGTTTCAGTTTAGTTAACCATTGGAGTTGATTTTGTAACTTGTAAAAGAAATTTTCCTTAATTCCAAAGAGCCAAGTCAAGATGACAAGAGCTCAAGGAGATGTAGCCCATGATATTCGGGTGAAATCCTAGATTAAATTTGTTGTTATGTGTTGATTTTTATTTGCTACATTATATGGTTGTTTCACATGTTTAATATCAGCAAAAACAAATGGTCTTAAAGCACTTTAACAATTAAAAAAATTACACCTGTTTCAAGTATAAAATTTCGCAAAATTCAAGTATAAGCTAGATCTTTTATTTGTTTAATTGAATGGGAGGTTCTTGAAAAGCATAAAAAGTTATCCAACCCATTTTCAGATCAAGTTGGTATCAGAGCATATTTTCTTGCTTGACAGAGCACACGTTTTCTTGTTGACTTGAAAGGTGTTTAAACAGTGCAAATAATTTGACTGTTTGCAAATTCACTGTTGCTTGAGTTTTCTAGAGGTGAAGGGAAAGCTATTGATAGCTAAGTCCAGAAGAGGACAAGAAGGAAGAAGGGTTGAAGGCATCTTCCTTACCCAAAGGACCTCAAGGAAACCCTTGAAGCACAAGAGGTTTTGTTTGCAAAAGGTTGCTTGAAGAAGAGCTTGACTCTACAGCCATTTTGTTTTGAAGGTTTGTCAATTGATTTTGAAAGCTTTGGAATTGTAAATTGAAGTTATTTAGTTCATTTTTAATGATGAAAAATTCTTCAAATGAGGTTTCAAAATCCTCCTCCTTCCCAATATTCTTCGATGAAGACATGAAGCGAGACTTCGACATCCTGAAGGATATGGTGCAAATTATGTTTGAAGATAGAAGAGAAAGAATTATACTTCATGAGCAATTGGTTGTTATGAAGGAAGAGAAAGAAGGACTTCTTCAAAGAATGCATGAGATGGAGATGTAGCTCCATCAAGCCCAAAAGGCCTTAACCAACAACATGCGTGAAGCGGAGGTAATTCACTCAAATTTTTCTTCAGTTTCCTCTTTAGATAGATGTGTTGGTTCATTTGAAAAGAGCACTAGAGGTATAGGGTCTAAGTTGATGTTAAAAATGGTCTAGGAAGGCAAGGGTTTAGGCAAACATTCTCAAGGCATGATTGATCCCATTTTGGTTGAGGAGAGGCCTAATAAATTTGGTCTTGGTTATGTTCAATCATATGGTGAAGACTCTACAGCTATGAAGGCATTTGAGGCAACTTCAAAAATAACTTTTGTTCCAAGTTCTAAATTATAAACATGTCAAGTTTTTTTTTTTAAGTTGATTGCCAATGTTTGAAGCCTATGTTGCAGCAAGAAGATTGTAGACATGCAGCTTATGGCAAAGCTGGAACCTCTACTCTTTCATCTCCTCAAGAAGGTAAAAAATATGGAAATGAAAAGCAGCATTTGAGGTATAATTCTTCCCATAGTCAAGTTGATTATGTTTCTGCAAGGCATGACAATTCTACATGCTTGAATGGAAGAAAACGTTGTTGTGCATATTGTGGTCTGTGTAACCATTTTTTTTCAAAATCCTGGAAGAGGATGAAGGAATACAGGAAACAGTTGAGGCAAAGGCAACTTGTAAAAAAGGTGCAAAATACTTTCACACATTACCAGAAGAGGGGACATGTTATTTCCCAATGTTGGACATTGCATCCAACTAATCATCCCAATCACGTGAGGCAAGAGGATAGAAATACTGGCGAAATTGGAACCAAAGATTCCATCATTTATGTGAGAACAAATGTTTCACATGAAAAAATATTTTTAGCAGCGAAAGTCACCGTGGAAGTGGCTTGGTAAGAAGTGTTTTAACTTCTTGACAAAGTAAGACATACACTCATTTGTACATATGAAAATTTTAGTTATGTATGCATGTTTTCTGTTGTAATCTCATGTCTTTTTGAACAACTTGGATCGATGATAAAGGACATGATGTTCACCTACCTTCAATTGAAAATTTCTAGCCAGAAATTTCTGAATGAGTACAGGGAAGACAATTCTTGACATAAGGACAAGAGCATCTAAGAAGGGAAGTGTTGAATACCTTCAAGTTGGGTTCAAAGGCACTAAGCCATGCAAGGAAAAGTGTATGGAGGCTGAAAGGTGAGGGTGTTGTATTCTCATCTACTGAAAAAATTAGGTAATCAGTCTTTTAGGGTCCAAAAGATTCCCAATGGGGAGGTGTGATCAGATTTGGAGCAAGGACCTAAGTGAATACTCAAAATTCAAAGTGTTCGAAAGTGTGTCGAACCTGAGTGACCGGATAGATCTTGTCTTCCTGATTCTGGTGTCATGAATGGTTCGAAAAACCAACACCGTATGAAGAAGTTATTTCATTTTGAAAATTCCAAGAAACTGCAATTTTTAGCTTTTGACCAAGTTTGACTGGATTTTGGAAATTCATAAAAAGAGAATATTCCTTGGAATATTCCTTGAAATATTTCTTTTGGACCAACCAGTGAATTCCAAGTGGCACATTGTGGCTTGTTGTGGGTTGTACTATTTTTGGTTTGGGCCAATTAGAAGTTGCCACGTGGCAGACCCGGAGGCTGCCACGTGGCCTAGGAATGGTGCAACAAAATTTTTTGGACTCCACCGAGATCGATCTGGTGACCTCTCGCCTAGAGTGCCCACGCCTTAACCGCTCGGGCTATGGTTAGTTCTTAACCATATGGTCTTTGTGCTTTATTTAACGTGTAATTGTTTCCACGTTGGGGGTTGGAGGGGCCAGCCCCTACGCACATGGCCATTGGCCCATGATCCTGGGCTAATAATTTAAGCACCTACCCATAGCAATTACATCCGCTAGTTGTTCGGGAGCAGTCACATACGATTTTTCAGTTTATAAAATAGTTTCCACATGGTTTAAAACTTCCCATCGTTTCCATAGATGCTAAAAGTTTTCACATGCAGTTAATTGCCATGGTAAAATTTCAATGCAACGATTTGCAGATTTGTCTGTTGGCGGTTACAGTTAGGAAACTGTGGATTTCGGGTTCATGTGCCAAAATCAACCAACAAAATTTAATATTGCGGTTTTATTTGGTGGAGTTTGGAGCGAGCACGCCATTTTTTGGCATGATGCCAAACTTATCTACATTTTAACTTCAATTCCTCCATTTTTAGTGGAGGGTTTTTAGGGGACACTAGACAAATTGAGTTTAGGCTCTATCTTGAGCTAGATTCGTCCATTCTGAGAGTGTGAATAGTCAATTTCGACTATCTCAGACATTCTAGACTCATTGGTGAGGGTTTTAGAGCCATAAGAGGAATTTTAGCAGGTTTTTACTTCAGAGAGGGCCACAAGGGCTACCAGGGGCCAGTAGTAGTTTGAGGCCTAGCCAGGGAAGTGTTGTGACCAGCAACAACCCCCCTTTTTTATTTATTATTAGTAATAATACTAAATAAATGGGGACCCTTAGTTAAAAATCCAAAAAAAAATTCAATTAGGATTTATTTGCCTTTCAAATAAAACTTTCTATCATAAACTTGTAGAAATCCCTTAGAAAGAATATTTAGAAACACTTAAGTTTATGATAGATTATAATAAAATTGCTCTTGAAACAAGATAGCGCATCCATAACAAAATAGTATATATAAAACGCATTGATCGCAGATCGCATAGCGCAGAAAACAGAAATGATTAATAAAAATCTTTTGCGCTCTTATCAATTCTGCGCTTTTGCGATTGTGCGCTTTTTGCGATATGCGCTTTTGTGATTTTTGCGATATGCGCTTTGCGCTATTGCGCAATTCCCGTTTTTGCGCTATTTTTATGACTGTGATGATTTCATTTTGCGATATTGCGACATTGCGATATTGCGATATTGCGCAGCAAATCGCAGATCGCAATGTCGCAGATTCATGTAGGCGCACTATCCCAAGGCAATCTTCCCATATGTCAAATCCGTTATGCGCTTTAATGATTATATTAAATGATTGGATTGATTATTAATGTGAAAAGAGATTGTGTTTAGATTGAAAGTCGTTTCAGAATTTAAATATTATATTTCATCCGCTTTCACATTCAAAACAGTCTCATCACCTTTCTTATATCATTACTCTCATTTATTCGTAAAACGCAGGCACGAAGGAGCAGACCACTATACAAAGCTTCCGCTAAACATTATGGGTAAGAAGGAGAAGAGCTCAAGTTCTGAGAACAAAGAAATGGCTTCGCTATACGCAGACACCGCTTGTAACAAGGATGCCGGTATATCCACTTGGGAGGGAATGTATAAACTGTTAGAAGATGAAAAGCCTGTGGTGATAAAAGTTGCAGCTACAGCAGGTTCAAAGGATATGTCTGAAGCAACCCTTAGAGACTTGGCTTGCTCATTTCTACATAGAATAGCAGCAAGACCAAGGATTCTCCCATATACAGACATGGTGAGATGGGTGCTGGATAGCACAGATATTTCAGACAGACAATTCAGAACTCCATCGGAAGAGCTAATTGGGTCATTCACCATAGAAGATATGAGATTAATGTATAAGCTGCCAGAACCTCAGGCAACCTTCAACAGGCAATTTATGGAAGAGTTTGCAAAAGAACACTCAAATTTGGCAGAATGCACAAAGGAGTGGACCAAAAGAAGTGAACCATTGAAGAAGAACAAACAAGGTATGTACAGCACGGGTTCACTTACCTCTCCTTATTGTTTTACTGCTGCCATGTTATGCAGGCTTTTTGGAAAGCCTGACATAAATATCATCTTACCCGAATGGCTTCCTTTGTTAAATGCGGCTGTTAATTCTACAGTTGTAGATTGGGCCAAAATCCTATCTGATCCTAGTGTTAGTCTTAACAGCAGTTCAAGCATAGGTAAATCCAAATCAAAATCTGACAGAGATTCTGAACACTCCAATACATCCAAAGAAATGGAAGATAAAATGGAAGAATCCATCAAAGATTCTGCACAATCTAAAGAGCTCGCTCAACAGCAAATTTTGATTTCTCAACAAATAAATCCTCCTTCACCCAATGTACAGCAACAGCCAATCACCATGGAGTTAGATAAAGAATGGGAAACCTTTAATCAATTGATTAATGTAGAGGGACAGAATGTACAGACCCCTGTCCAAACAACCAAAGTTTTGAATGCAGGAACAAGCAGCACAGCTGCAGTAACAGAGCACATTCCAATCACACCCTCCTCTGAAATTGTACTTAATGTAGAGGACATTCCTCCTCTAGATGTATTTTATAGCCCAAAATACAAAGCAGTAGTAAAGAGACAAAGGAAAAAGAGAAAAATAGAAAGTGCAATTGCTACCGAACCAGAACAAGTAGATGTTTTGTGGAAAGATCCTGCCACAGAGCCTACTCATAATCGCACTAAGTTATCTCAAATAACAGGAGCTTATGATTCTGCAACAATTGATAAAGCAGTTGAGATACAACTTTTGTTGGATGAAAAAGAAGAACAGATAAAGGCTCTACAACAGCAATTGCAACAGGTACAGCCCAATCAGGAAGCACAATTAAAACTTGAAGAGTTACAACAACAACTTCAAGAAATCCAAGAACAGCATAAGGATGATCCTAAGCTTCCAGAATTCATTTCAGAAACCATCTCTTTGAACAATCAACTACTGCAACAAGAGGAAGTTTTCTACCAAAAAATATTGCAATGGAATTCTTTGTGCCAAGAAAGCGATAAAATCACAAATCATGTCGTAGATTTACGAAATGATTATAATTTGATTAATGAAAATATCAATGATTATCTAGCATGGCAAAAGACAAAAGAAGGCAGAAAAGCTGGTGCACCCATCATTAATGAAAACCACAAAGAAATAATGTTCAGTAATTGGGATGCACAAATCAGAAGAGCAGAGGAGGCATCTACAGCGGCAAACACTCTCACTGATTGTGTAAATGACAATTTACACAAAGCTAACTTGATTTCTGAAACTGTTCCAGGTTATCTCCCACAGGCAAATCAATTGCAAGCAGAATGGAGGCAAAAGGCAGAAGAAAGAGCAAAATCCATCCAAGGGCTGACAAGATTGAATTGGGACTCATATTGGATGTACTTGGTGAAGCCACACAGTCAGCACAGTGCACTCAATTGTATTATCAATGCTACAGAGAAGATTGCTCCTACGCTTGCCGACTCTGTCTTTTCAGGACAGCTGAATTCTGAAGTCGGTCAACCGCATCTTCTCAAAACAATGCTAGATGCCTGCAAGAGCAAAGATCAATTTCATAGATAGATAGATTTAGTTTTAATTTCACTGTATTTTAGCCTAGGAAAAGGACGGTCATTGAACTGAATCCTTATTTTTTGTAATAAACTATTTTTAGAGTTAGTTAAGTAGTATTTAAACCCCTCTCATGCATTTAGAGAGGGGTCCTGGATCTTAATATTTTTGGACTTGGAGATTGCATTTCTGTACTCCATTGTCTTATATATTTTGAAAAGGATCACATCTGGTGATTTTCATGCGGAATTATCTTTGAAGTGTTGCATTTCTGTACCTTGGAATTTGGTTTTGCATTATAGTTACTGGATAGAGTATCAGATTGCATTTGAAGTCATCAAGATGAGCAAGGTATTTCTATCTGTTTACTGTTGATCTCTTTTGTTTTATGATATTCGTTTTAAAATTGCTATCATATATATCTATATTGGTTTTCACAACGTTTCCTTTTATATATCATTTCTGAGTATAATTGAAACGTTATTTTTCATAGTTACATGTAAATGGTATACAATGATGAATGCAATATGTTTATATAACTCTGTTTAATTTCTTAAACAGAGTTATCTTTATTTTTTTCTGCATATTTCAATTTAATCAATAATACATTTTCATGGTTATTGTTGAATTGGAACAATCTTAAGTTGTATTCACATATAGCTACCCGGGTTAATGTTAGAATTTCTTTATCAGTGTTTAGCTTAAATTAGATAGTTTTATTTCAGTTAGTTTAGTCCCATTTCCACCCATCCAATCCAATCCATTTAGTTACAAGGAAACTGGTCCTTTAAATCCAGTCGGAGCCACCACACCAAATGGAAAAGGAGTTGTCTTAAGGTCCCGACCGGGTGGTTTTCCCCGATGTTTGAAGCAGAGATTTTCTAGGCTTCAACATTTTTGGCGCTAGAAGGAGGGCCTGAGCTATGAATGGCAAGTAAATATTTATCCACAAGCCATTCCGAGAGCAAAACACCCTCATTAACTTCTTCAATTTCTTCTGAAATTCAAAATCCTAGAGAAGAAATTGCAGAAAATATTCAGACACCCACTACCAAAATCTTAAAACATTCAGACAAACAACATCCTGAGTCTCCTGAAGTTCAAGATCTAATTCATAAATTGAAAGGATTCTCATTATCTTTAGAAGAGTCTGAAATATCTGAAGGTAGTGTAAGCTCAAATTTATTCCTTCAAAACCTCTTACTAGGTTGCAAAGTGAAAAACTTGGTATTCCTCCGAAAGAATTTCCTTTACCTAGTAAGGGAAAAACAAAAAGAATTCAATCGGAAACAGAAAGTGATACAAGTTCATCATCTCATATTCAATCACATGTTTCCAAAACCACAACTCAACAAAGTACAGTTGTTTCATCATCATCTCTTCAATCATCATCTCCACAAACATCTTCTCCTCAATTCTCATCAATCTCAACATCATCTATTCCAACCACTTCAATTCAAATTCCACCAGTTTCTGGTATTCCTCCAATAGTCGTCCCAATAATGGCACAGAGACCATGGTCTACTCCAGGAGCAGTCAACATGGCTGCACCTTTACATGATTTACCAGACAATCCTGGAAAATGGCTTCCAAAGTTTAGCCCAGATCTTAACATTCAAGCTGAAGAACATATCAATAATTTTATGATGGCTATTAATTTGAATGGAGTCATACATGAAGATTTTGTAGTTAGATTATTCCCATATACTCTTCAGGGAGTAGCAGGATTGTTAGCCACCTATAATATTTTGTTATACCAAAAGGTGGCTAAGATCTTTTTTGAGCCTCCAAGGAACAAATTTTATCACTAAAAAATTGTTGGCTCTTGAAGTCTCTTTAAGGCCTCATGCCTCGGTCCAAAATCCTCATTTGCTATCCCATTTTTTATACTCAGGAATTTCTGCTGACTCCAACTGAAAGACTGCTGAAAGATCGCCATTTCTCCTCTTCTCAAAACCTTTCATCTGCTCCCCTTTTTCTCCATGAAAACTACCTTGTTTTCATAAGTCCTCTTCTTTCCATTTATGAAAATTTCCCCTTTCATAGTTAAAAACTCACTTTTTAACTATTTCGGAACCCCCAAATCCATTAAAATCCTTGAAAATTTCTCATAAAAATCAAATTTTTATTACTATGGACCTAAGCCCCTTGGGCTAAGTCCTAAACCACTTCCCCCCACATGCCCATGTGTTAAAACCAAACGCCAAAGCTTTTGGCACTAATCGCAAATATCCAAAGGGTGCATGACTTTGAACCATTACAAAGCTCATTTTCCTTTGTAAACCCAAAAACCCACTTCCCGAAAGTTCTAAGTTAAAACTTAAAACCATGTGCTGAATATAAATGGGTTGATTGAAAAGAGCCGATCGCGCAATCACAATCGGAAACAATACAAATGGGTTGATCGGAAAGACCAGGCTCAATGGCCCGATTGCGATTAGCCCTTGTCTTCATAACTCCCGGGCATATTACATTCCGTGAAAACCCCCGGCCCCGCAATCGGGCGCCTTTTTCCTTTACCTATATATTTTCCGCCCAATCCATTAAACTTGTTTTATTCGCAAAAAACTTTGGTTTTCATGTGTTTAAGGGTTTTTCCGCCGGTGCGTAGGTCGTAGCAATCCTGACCGTAGATCTAGTCCTTTGATCCAACGGCCTGCGCTCAATCGCATCGCAAACTCTCAATCGTAATGCTTCAAGTGTGCCCTCTGATCAATCACAGTCCATACCTCCGATCTTCCGATCCTGCTCTCCCTCCGATTTATTCTTGACCGTTGATCTAATCCTTGATCCAACGGTCCGCGCAAAATCGCATCGCAATGTTTCACCCCCTTGCAATTACCTCTGATTCATTCCCCGCCGTCGATCTGGTCCTCAGATCAACGACCAGCGCTCAATCGAAAAGGGCTCAATCGCAAAGTTTCAATCGCATGTTGTTTTGTGACCTCCTCGATTGCGATCCTCCGATTAAATCTGGGCCGTCCATTTCCCGCCTATCCAACGGTCCTTATTCCCTCCGATCGCAAGTCTTACCGCCATTTCAAAACCCGCTGATTCGTTTTCCGCCGTCGATCTGATCTGCAGATCAACGGCCAGCGCTTAATCGCACTGGAATTTTCAATCGCATCCCCTTTTCTGCCACCCCCGATTGAGACCCTCCGATTAGATCTGGACCGTCCATGTGTCTAGATCGGACGGTCCAAAACTCCTCCTCCTTATTCTTCTCCCGCTATCCTTTTTGCCTTTCTATGCAGATCTCCACCGTTGTTTGCCTTCATCCGACGGCTACGCTCCTCTCCTGCCTTCTGAAGCAGTCTAACCCATTTCGCGGGATTTCTTAATTGTTTTTTGTTTTATGCAGGTGTTTTCAATGGTTTTCCGTTGTATCACAAAGAAAGCCGAGGGTTGGGAAAGACGTTTCCTGCGCCTTCGAAGCTACTAAAAGGAACCATTCACACGGTTGGATTCAATGATTTTTCAATGTTTCATGAGCATTGATGCCGAAAAGCCCAGCGCAGCCCTGCACATCGACAAAACACTTTTTTATTCGAAAGAACAGTTAAAGAGTATCAGTTTTGAGAATAAAGCACAACAGAATAAGATTGAAGACAGCATTACGGGGATTACGGCTAAGACAGTTATCAAAAGCCTAATCCCCGACTCAAAACACAGTTTAAAGAAAACCTAAAGTGTTTTAACAGACAGAAAGGCTTCCACCGTTTCAACTAAAGGTGAATTAATTCCTCAGCTACCGTAAAGGCCACCTGTTGCCTCAAACCATTCAAACCAAAGGCTGAGTTATTAAAGAAAATCAGATATCCACCTCCAGCACAGCCAGGGAGTTACTTCTGCAAGGAAACCAATGAATAAATATCTGCAGAGTTACTCCAAAACATGCACAGAGCCTCAAAGTCAAACAAAGCTTCCACCGAGCTTTGATATTTATTTTGAAACAGTTAATGTAGTGATCCACCTGTAAATTTTTCCCTCGAGCCTCTCAAAGGGCCGAGAAGTCTTCACTCTACATTAACTGTCCTTGAGATATTTTGTTAAAATCTCACCTCCTCATCTTCCTATAAGTACTTCTACAGAAGATGAGGAGTTTTTGGTTGCAGAACTTTGAAATACACTTGAGCTCGAGACTTCTGTTTGTACATAGTGTTCACTGGCCCTTGAAGCTCTGTTTGTGCTAGAGTAGTTAGGTTGAATAGTGAAGATGATTGCTGAACTGAAACATTGGACTTGAAGATTGTAACTGGTTTGACATCAATATAAAAATTGTTTCTTGGGATCCTGGTCTTTATCACTGGTGAAGTGCTTCTTTCTTTGTTAATCGTTTTCCTTCTATGTATGCCATATTGTTCATTTTCCCTCTATAAAGAACAGTTTAAACAGGGTTGGGATTTTCTGTATAGCAGTAACCTTCTCTGGCTGAGAAATCTTTATCTTAATTTTTTCTTCAGATTTGTTTATTTAAGAATGATTCAATACAGTTTAAACAGTTAGGAATGTTGGCGTTCCCTCGTCCTTCTGTTTGCTCAAACATTGTTCTCGAATGTTATTTCCATTATTTGCTATTAAATTTAGACTAGAGAAGATATGGTTTTCCCTGATTCCTAGATTCTTTTCTCCAAAAGCAGATTCTAAAAGTTTCCCTTGGTGTTGACTGAAAGCAGACTAGGTTTAAAAGTACTTTATCTGATCTTAAGTTACACTCTGTTTTTCTTATGTGTTTTCATACTTTCTGAAGGTAATTATGTGGATTACTGGATTGTTTGTCAATTAAGATGCTTTAATAAGAACTTGCCCAAGAAGTCTATGGTTAGCCTTGTCCTTGGTTGGTTTTAAAACAGTTACTTAAGAGGCTTTTCTTGTTTGGACTGACTATAAATCCTCTGAGAAATTATTATCAGTTTCCACCCCTCCAACATTTTAATGTTTCCATTTCATCATTTTAATCTCAATAATCTTGTGGTATATATGACTTGCCCCTTGGATCACACTTGATGTTGTTGTTCAATTAAAGCCCGGATATGACTCCATAGCCCAATGGACTAAAAACCAGCGTTATATCTATCTATCTGCCAAAACTGTTCTATTTGCTTGCAACTTCTCACTTTTGAAACTTTTGCACTTAGGACTTTCCCCTCAAGTAACATTTCATGCTCAACCATCCAAAACAAAACAAAAACCTTGGCCTTCATAACTAGCCTAATATCATTACCTTAAGCTTTTCAAAGACAATATCCATCTTTGCACATATTGGAGAGATCCCTCTCCGGATTCAGGAGGGCTAGATCCTAGAATCCCAAAGTTTGGTTGAAATGATGTTAACTCTGTGATTGGACTCTCCCAATCTTGCTAATAAATTACAGAGACCTAACAAGGATCATGGTATTTTTCATTACCATCAGGATCTATAACGAGTTGGGACATCTTTGCAGATCATTTTTTGACCAAATTTGGAGATGATCGATCAATTGCAACTTTACTCAATGATCTCTCAAATTTGAAAATAGAACCCAAGGAACCTATAAAAGAATTCAATGCTAGATTCAACAAACTCTTGAACAAAATTCATACAGATTCACAACCTAGTGAACAAGTCAGAATCAAATGGTATATAATTGCCTTACCCTCAAACATAGCAATTTTCGTAGACAGAGCTGCAAAGCCTACATTGGCTGAGAATATGAAAGAAGCTATTGCAGTAGAAAAACGTATCACTTCTCTCAAAAAGAAAAATGCTATTGAAGAAAGGAAATCAAAGAAGGTCAGCTTTAGAGATGATTCAAAGAAAAAGACCAAAGATCCATATGACATGGAAGGATTACAGAAAGTTCTTAAAACCATGTCAAATGAAATGGTTGAAATTAAAAAACAAGTGGCTGAAACTTCTACCAAGAAACCATTTCGAAATTTCAGAAGAAACCAAGTTGAATCTAAACCTCCTAATGTAATCTCTAATGCAGAGTCAAAAGAAGAAGAAGAAGAAGAAGATTCATCTATAATATCAGATCACGAAGACGAAAATGAAGAAATAGCTGAATTAAATGGAATGTGGGATTTTATTCTCCCTAATTCTGATAGTGAAGAAGCTATGCCTGTAAGTACTAGGAGTAAATCTACAACAGAACCAGTGCAAACAGTTCCAAAAAAGAAAATTACGACTCCAAGTACCAAAGACAAACCCACTGTGAAGAAAACTTCTCCATCACTTACTCAAAATCAACCATCTTCTTCTAATCCTCTCACATCAACAGCGAAAACTTTAGTAATATCAGATCCTATGGAATACAATATTGTTGAAAACATGAAAAAGATCAAAGCCAATATTTCTTTACATGAACTCAGCAAACTGAAACACCAGCAAAAGTTGCTATTGAAAGAATTAAATGCTACACCAATTGCTCCTTTACCAAGTGGTGTAGTTGCAAAAGCAGCAAGAGGAACTGGTAAGCCGCCAGATAAGGTAGATGCTACTGATACTGTGCTCATTGGGGAAAAATCAAATTCTCAAACTCCTCCTTTTCTTTTGACTTATGAGATGTACAATAAAAATCTGCACAAATGTTTGATTGATTCCGGAGCTTCCTCCAATATAATGCCTACTTCTGTCTGTGCTAAATTAAATATTGAACCACAGAAATCAGCAGTTCATATCGTTTAGTTGGATCGCTCTAAAGTCCAAGTGGTAGGAGAAATCAATTCAGTTACTATCAGATTAGCCTCAGATCCTAGGATTGTCCAAAGAATTGATATTCTGATTGCTGATATTCCTGAATTCTATGGATTAATCTTGAGCAGGGACTGGTCTGCAAAACTTAACGGTTATATCTCGACTGATTATTCACACATGTGGCTTCCCTACAAAGGGAAACCAAATCAAATCAAAATTGAACGAGAAAAACATATGACACACACTGTCACTGAATTTGAACAGCCTAATGAACCTGTGGCATTCAACAACAATATTCTTGGAGGTTATTCTGTTGAATCATTTCTTGGAAATTTCAAAGCTCCTCAATCACCTTTTTCTGTAAATACTTTTGTTTCTCAGATAGAAAATTTTTCACAATCTGATTCTTCCATAATTGTAAATATTTCTGATGTAATTATAGATAAGCCAATAGACAAATCTTTATTTTGGTTGTTATATTTTGATGGATCGAAGTCTAGTGATGGAGCTGGAGCTGGATGCATCTTAATTGATCCAAATGGGGAGAAAACCATGCTGTCATGTAGATTAGAATTTGAGTGTACTAACAATACCACAGAATATGAAGCCTTGGTTCAAGGACTTTATAAAGCTATAGGGTTAGATGTTAAATACTTGAAAGTTTTTGGTGATTCCGAAATTGTCATTAAACAAGTTAGGAATACTATTCATTGCCTTTGAGGACATCTTAAACACTATCAAACCCTAGTACAAGACCTCACCACTCATTTTTTAGCATTCAATATTTCTCCTATTCCTAGGAATCAGAATACATCAGCTGACTTGTTAGCTAATGTTGCATCTAAACTCTTACCTGCTGAAGATTGCAGTCCTGATAGATTTTCTGTAGAATTGATTTTTCGTCCATCTGTCCCAGATAATGTTACAAATTGGAGAGTTTTCTATCATGATCAAGATATTCTAAATTTCATGACTTCGGAGAAATCATATGATGAGCAAATTATTGACGAAGAAGATCATGATTTACAAATTGCTTCAAAAGGTAATGAAAACCCCATTCCAAAATCTGTTGTTAAATTAGAGGATTTATATGACATTAGAGACAGATTTAAGAAAGTTGTTAATTCAAAACTTCAAAGTTCCACTTTGAAGTTTGAATTAGTAAATCTTGGTTCTGATTCTAAACCTCAAAACGTTAACTTAGGACTCAACTTAACACCAGAGGAAAGGAATGCATTCATTAAATTGTTGAACAAGTATAAAAACGTTTTTGCTTGGAATTATGATGATCTAAAAACGTATGATACTTCAATTATTCAACACACGATTCCAATGCTTCCTGATGTTAAACCTGTTCAACAGAAGTTGAGAAAAATCCATCCAAATCTCGAAAGTCAAATCAAATCAGAACTTAATAAACTTTTGAAAGCCAAAATCATTTTTCCAGTCAGGCATTCTAATTGGGTTTCCAATATGGTACCTGTAAGGAAGAAGAATGGTGATATAAGAATCTGTATTGATTTCAGAAATTTAAACAAGGCATGTTTAAAAGACAATTTCCCATTGCCAACCATGGAACAGATACTTCAAAAGGTAGCTGGTTCTGAACTTATGTCTTTTCTCGATGGATTTTCAAGCTATAATCAAGTTTTAGTTCACCCAGATGACAGATTGAAAACAACTTTCAGAACAAAATGGGGAACTTATGCTTATCAGAAAATGCCTTTTGGTCTAATAAATGCAGGAGCAACTTTTCAAAGAGCCATGGACATAGCATTCAAAGGCCTGATCAATAAATCAGTTTTTGTTTATCTTGATGACATAACAGTATTTTCAAAAAAGAGAACCAATCATCTACATGATTTAAAACAAATATTTGAAAGATGTAGAAAGTTTGGTATCTCCTTAAATCCCAAGAAATCTTTCTTTGCTTTAGATGAAGGAAAACTCTTAGGATCTGTTGTGTCAAAAGATGGTATATATATTGATCCAGATAGAGTGAAAGAAATTTCTGATATTTCTTTACCACATAACAAAAAATCCATGCAATCTTTTCTTGGACAGATCAATTTTGTTAAGAGATTTATTCTTGATTTTTCTTTAATTGTTTTACCTATGCAAAATATGATCAAGAAAAATTCAATATTCAAATGGACGCATAAAGAAAAAGAAGCTTTTGATTCAATCAAACAAGCGATCATTAATGCACCAGCATTGAATACCCCGGATTTTTCTAAAGATTTTACTTTGTATACTCTGGCCACTGAAACATCTTATGCAGCCGTTTTAACACAACTCAATGATCAAGAAATCGAAACACCAATTTCTTTCTTTAGCTCAAATCTGCAAGGAGCTGAGCTTAATTATTCCGATGTTGAAAAACAAGCCTTTGTTGTGTTTAAATCAATCAAACATTTCAGACATTTTCTCTTAAAAACACATACAAAAATCATTGTCCCATTCTCTACAGTGAGGCAGTTATTAATTCAAAAAGAAGTAGGAGAAAAGAGAGCTAACTGGGTAACAGCCTTGCAAGAATATGATGTTGATATTAAACCAGCTAAGATTGTTAGAGGACAAGGTTTTTTCAGATTATTGGCAGGAGCTCATAACATACCAGAAGATCAAGATTCAAATCAAGATATTCAAGTAAGTCAGATAAATGTTTCAGATACCGGATCTCAGTATGCTGATCTTATCTATTACTTGAAAAATGGGTATGCTCCTTTCTAATCTCAACTATAAGAGTAAACGCGCTTTAAGGTTAAAGGCTGTTAAATATGAGATCATTGATAATGTGTTGTTTAGAAAAAATTATGATTCAATTTTATTAAGATGTTTGGAAAAGACTGAAGCTGAAAAGGTTTTGCAGGAATTGCATGATGGACCAGCAGGAGGTCATTTTGGAGGTGATACCACGGCTCACAAAATAATTCGTGCTGGTTATTACTGGCCTAACCTTTTTAAATATACGCATGATTACGTAAGGAAGTGCCAAATTTGTCAAACTGCAAGTGGAAGACAAAGGAAACCAGCTTTTCCTTTGCAACCAGTAACTATTGAGCAACCATTTGAACAATGGGGGCTTGACATTATTGGTGAAATAGTACCTCATTCTTCCAAGCAGCACGAGTACATCCTTACTGCAACTGATTACTTTACGAAATGGGTAGAGGCAATCCCGTTGAAGGTAGCCAATTCTGATGCAATTATTTATTTCATAGATCAATTCATCATAACGAGGTTTGGTGTACCTCAAGCTCTTGTTTTTGATAATGAATCTTACTTCTCTGGAAATAGTTTAATTGAATTTGCAGTCAAAAGAGGTTTTAAATTAAAATATTCAGCAAATTATTATCCACAAGGTAATGGTTTGGCTAAATCCACTAATAAAAACCTTATCAAAATCATTAAAAGGACCGTTGATCAAAATCAAAAGAACTGGCACAAATCTTTAATCTTTGCGTTATGGGCTGATCGTATCACTGAAAAAGCTTCAATAGGGACTTCACCTTTCAATCTGGTTTATGGAAAAGAAGTTGTGATACCTTCAAATTTAACTCTTCCATCATTAGCCCTAATACAGTTTATTGAAGAAAATCCTTCATCATCCATTCAATTGAGATATGATCAAATCCTTAAACTCGAAGAAGATAGGTATAAAGCAAAATTACTCATGAAAAACATCAACAGCTTGTAAAATCTTCTTTTGATGCAAGTTCTACCGGCTCAAAAATTTTGTCAATTGGTGATCTCGTTTTGAAATGGGATAAAGCACACGAAGAAAAAGGTAAACATACCAAATTTCAGAAAATGTGGCTTGGACCATTTCAGATCGCTGAGAAGATAAGCTCAAATACATTCATACTCCAAGATCTAACAGGTAAGAGAGAGTCTCTTCCTGTAAATGGGCTTATCTTGAAGAAATTCTTTTCATAAGGAGGTAACCCCTTCTTAAACTGTATATATTTCTTTCTGCAAAGTTTTTAATTGTTTTTGTTTTTACAAATAAAGGTTGTTTATGAATCTCTGATTGACTGTTTACTATTTGAGAAAATTTCTTCGGAAAAATATTATAAATATTTATTTTGTGTAAATAAGAATTTTTAAAGTAATGATTACAATTTTTGAATAGTTTAAAATAAGATGTTAAACTTTGAAAAGATTATTTCAATCATTTACATGATCTTTTGAAAAATTGAGGAAAATGTAAATCATTATAAGGTTTATTAAGCAGAGAAAGGTTATCTATTAAAGTAAAGATATTTTTCAAAGTTTTGGAACTCAAAAAACTCTGAAAATTGTCATCCATTGATTCTTAAGGATAAAACTATTTCACCCCATCCATTTAAGTTGTGATTTTTTAGAATGTAATTCTAAGAAATTATACTAAAATTTTAAGAGATAAGAGGTCTCATTACGAGCCGACTTACCATGTTCATAAGGAGTAATAAAACTGACATTACCAATACTGCATACCAAAACAGGGTAATGGCTTATAAATATAAGACAAGGGGTCTCATCACGAGCCAGCTTGTTCAGTTTAATTATAACTAGTGAATGGCATTGTTATTAACTGGCTACCAAACCAGGACAATGACTCTTAAAATAAAAAATAAGTAAAAGACAAAAACATGAGATAATAGGTCTTATGAATTTATCTTTTAAAAAGTCATAATTTTAGTTGGATGGGACAATGAATGGTTAATGGTTTAAAGGTAACCTTGTCGAGACTATGAACGTTTGCTGGCAGCAGAGGCAATACCTATGGCAATAGAGTATATTATAAAACCAAAACTTGGAGAGATCCACTTACTTCATTATTAACACCAATCAAAGCTTGAGATAACCCAAAATGTTTTTATTTTCTTAAGGAATTAGAAAGAAATTATAAAATGATTTTTATTTCTTTTTCATAGTTACATTTTATTTGAATTATCCTAAGATAGTTTTCATTATCTTTAAAAACCTTTACTTACTAAAGATAGAATGTTCATTTTATTTTTTCAGAGATAACTGTTTCTTTCAGTGAATCGCCAATTGTTGTGACCAGCAACAACCCCCCTTTTTTATTTATTATTAGTAATAATACTAAATAAATGGGGACACTTAGTTAAAAATCCAAAAAAAAATTCAATTAGGATTTATTTGCCTTTCAAATAAAACTTTCTATCATAAACTTGTAGAAATCTCTTAGAAATAATATTTAGAAACACTTAAGTTTATGATAGATTATAATAAAATTTCTCTTGAAACAAGATAGTGCATCCATAACAAAATAGTCTATATAAAACGTATTGACCGCAGATCGCATAGCACAGAAAACAGAAATGATTAATAAAAATATTTTGCGCTCTTATCGATTCTGCGCTTTTGCGATTCTGCGCTTTTTGCGATATGCGCTTTTGTGATTTTTGCGATATCCGCTTTGCGCTATTGCGCAATTCCCGTTTTTGCGCTATTTTTATGACTGTGATGATTTCATTTTGCGATATTGCGACATTGAGATATTGCGATATTGCGCAGCAAATCGCAGATCGCAATGTCGCAGATTCATGTAGGCGCACTATCCCAAGGCAATCTTCCCACATGTCAAATCCGTTATGCGCTTTAATGATTATATTAAATGATTGGATTGATTATTAATGTGAAAAGAGATTGTGTTTAGATTGAAAGACGTTTCACAATTTAAATATTATATTTCATCCGCTTTCACATTCAAAACAGTCTCATCACCTTTCTTATGTCATTACTCTCATTTATTCGTAAAACGCAGGCACGAAGGAGCCGACCACTATACAAAGCTTCCGCTAAACACTATGGGTAAGAAGGAGAAGAGCTCAAGTTCTGAGAACAAAGAAATGGCTTCGCTATACGCAGACACCGCCTGTAACAAGGACGCCGGTATATCCACTTGGGAGGGAATGTATAAATTGTTAGAAGATGAAAACCCTGTGGTGATAAAAGTTGCAGCTACAGCAGGTTCAAAGGATACGTCTGAAGCAACCCTTAGAGACTTGGCTTGCTTATTTCTACATAGAATAGCAGCAAGACCAAGGATTCTCCCATATACAGACATGGTGAGATGGGTGCTGGATAGCACAGATATTTCAGACAGACAATTCAGAACTCCATCGGAAGAGCTAATTGGGCCATTCACCATAGAAGATCTGAGATTAATGTATAAGCTACCAAAACCTCAGGCAACTTTCCACATGCAATTTATGGAAGAGTTTGCAAAAGAACACTCAAATTTGGCAGAATGCACAAAGGAGTGGACCAAAAGAAGTGAACCATTGAAGAAGAACAAACAAGGTATGTACAGCACGGGTTCACTTACCTCTCCTTATTGTTTTACTGCTGCCATGTTATGCAGGCTTTTTGGAAAGCCTGACATAAATATCATCTTACCCGAATGGCTTCCTTTGTTAAATGCGGCTGTTAATTCTACAGTTGTAGATTGGGCCAAATCCTATCTGATCCTAGTGTTAGTCTTAACAGCAGTTCAAGCATAGGTAAATCCAAATCAAAATCTGACAGAGATTCTGAACACTCCAATACATCCAAAGAAATGGAAGACAATGAAGAATTCATTAAAGATTCTCAAGACAATCTAACGAGCTATTAAACAACAAATTTTGATTTTCAACAAACAAATCCTCCTTCACCCAATGTACAGCAACAGCCAGTCACCATGGAGTTAGATAAAGAATGGGAAACCTTTAATCAATTGATTAATGTAGAAGGACAGAATGTACAGACCCCTGTCCAAACAACCAAAGTTTTGAATGCAGGAAAAAGCAGCACAGCCGCAGTAACAGAGCACATACCAATTACACCCTCCTCTGAAATTGTACTTAATGTAGAGGACATTCCTCCTCTGGATGTATTTTATAGCTCAAAATACAAAGCAGTAGTAAAGAGACAAAGGAAAAAGAGAAAAATAGAAAGTGCAATTGCTACTGAACTAGAACAAGTATATTTTTTGTGGAAATATCCTGCCACGGAGCCTACTCATAATCTCACTAAATTATCTCAAATAACAGGAGCTTATGCTTCTGCAACAATTGATAAAGCAGTTGAGATACAACTTTTTTTGGATGAAAAAGAAGCAATGATAAAGGTCACAGTCACACTGCAATGCACAGCCAATCAGGAAGCACAATTAAAACTTGAAGAGTTACAACAACAACTTCAAGAAATCCAAGAACAGCATAAGGATGATCCTAAGCTTCCAGAATTCATTTCAGAAACGATCTCTTTGAACAATCAACTACTACAACAAGAGGAAGTTTTCTGCCAAAAAATATTTCAATGGAATTCTTTGTGCCAAGAAAGCGATAAAATCACAAATCCTGTCGTAGATTTACGAAATGATTATGATTTGATTAATGAAAAGATCAATGATTATCTAGCATGGTAAAAGACAGAAGAAGGCAGAAAAGCTGGTGCACCCATCATTAATGAAAACCACAAAGAAATATTGTTCAGTAATTGGGATGCACAAATCAGAAGAGCAGAGGAGGCATCTACAGCGGCAAACACTCTCACTGATTGTGTAAATGACAATTTACACAAAGCTAACTTGATTTCTGAAACTGTTCCAGGTTATCTCCCACAGGCAAATCAATTGCAAGCAGAATGGATGCAAAAGGCAGAAGAAAGAGCAAAATCCATCCAAGGGCTAACAAGATTGAATTGGGACTCATACTGGATGTACTTGGTGAAGCCACACAGTCAGCACAGTGCACTCAATTGTATTATCAATGCTACAGAGAAGATTGCTCCTACGCTTGCCGACTCTGTGTTTTCAGGACAGCTGAATTCTGAAGTCGGTCAACCGCATCTTCTCAAAACTATGCTAGATTCCTGCAAGAGCAAAGATCAATTTCATAGATCGATAGATTTAGTTTTAATTTCACTGTATTTTAGCCTAGGAAAAGGACGGTCATTGAACCGAATCCTTATTTTTTGTAATAAACTATTTTTAGAGTTAGTTAAGTAGTATTTAAACCCCTCTCTTGCATTTAGAGAGGGGTCCTGGATCTTAATATTTTTGGACTTGGAGATTGCATTTCTGTACTCCATTGTCTTATATATTTTTTGAAAAGGATCACATCTCGTGATTTTCATGCGGAATTATCTTTGAAGTGTTGCATTTCTGTACCTTGGAATTTGGTTTTGCATTATAGTTACTGGATAGAGTATCAGATTGCATTTGAAGTCATCAAGATGAGAAAGGTATTTCTATCTGTTTACTATTGATCTCTTTTGTTTTATGATATTCGTTTTAAAATTGCTATCATTTATATGTATATTGGTTTTCACAACGTTTCCTTTATATATCATTTCTGAGTATAATTGAAACGTTATTTTTCATAGTTACATGTAAATGGTATACAATGATGAATGCAATATGTTTATATAACTCTGTTTAATTTCTTAAACAGAGTTATCTTTATTTGTTTCTGCATATTTCAATTTAATTAATAATACATTGTCATGGTTATTGTTGAATTGGAACAATCTTAAGTTGTATTCACATATAGCTACCCGGGTTAGTGTTAGAATTTCTTTATCAGTATTTAGCTTAAATTAGATAGTTTTATTTCAGTTATTTTAGTCCCATTTCCACCCATCCAATCCAATCCATTTAGTTACAAGGAAACTGGTCCTTTAAATCCAGTCGGATCCACCACACCAAACGGAAAAGGAGCTGTCTTAAGGTGTCGACCGGGTGGTTTTCCCCGATGTTTGAAGCAGAGATCCTCTAGGCTTCAACAGGAAGCTAGAGGCCTTATTCAAGAATCCAATAGTCAATTTTGGATTTTTTAGATGTTTTGGAACTAATGGTGTGGTGTTCAGAGCCTGTAGAGGAATTTTAAGGCCGATATGCTTCAGAGAAGTTCCAGGGGCTACCAGGGCTAGCAAGTGCCAACAGGAGAATGAGGCCTATCCAGGGCATCCACTATCCATTCTCAGCAAACCAATAGTCATTTCTAAGTATTTTGATACTTTTGAATCCATTTATGGATTTTTCAGAATATTTTGAGGAATTATAGAGGTCGAGAACCCACAGAGAATTTTTCAGTGACCCTAGAACCAGGGGGTGCCACCAGGTGTTGGAGGCGAAACCGAAGCAACCGGAGGCTAATTTCAGCAAACCAATAGTCTATTGTAACTATTTTTGACATTATGAATCCATTGAATGGATTTTGAGAGTGATTTGAAGAATCTAAAGGTCGATAACCTACAGGGAAGTTTTTGGCAGCCTAGGGCCATCAGTGGATGGAGGCCTAGATTGGGGAGCTAGTGCTCCTTTTGAGAAAACGATCAATCTAATTTGGAGGTATAATATGTGCTAGAGATAGTAGGTGAGGTTTCAGGGACAGAAAAATAATTATGAGGGAGTTAGTGCCACAGAGAAGCTCAAGGTAGCATAAGGAATCGAAAGAAGGAAATCAACTCTAAGGGAACCTAGATTTGTTTTCAGAGTGATGAAAACCATGACAGGGGCATGATGGTATTCTAAACCCATTGGTTTGGTTCAATTTACAATTGGAGTTGATTTTGTAACTTGTAAAAGAAATTTTCCATAATCCCAAAGAGCCAAGTAAAGATGATAAGAGCTCAAGGAGACGTAGCCCACGATATTCAGGTGAAATCCTAGATTAAATTTGTTGCTATGTGTTGATTCTTATTTGTTGCATTATATGGTTGTTGCACGTTTAATATCAGAAAAAATAAATGGTCTTAAAGCACTTTAACAGTTAAAAAATTTACACCTGTTTCAAGTATAAAATTCCGCAAAAGTCAAGTATAAGCTAGATCTTTTATTTGTTTAACTGAGTGGGAGGTTCTTGAAAAGCATAAAAAGTTATCCAACCCATTTTTAGATCACTATTGGAACCTATAGAGGATGAAAGCTTTAGTCCATCTTAGTCCCACTTGGATAGATTGTCATGGTTAGGAATCTACTCCATGGCATTGAGGTGCCTAAACTGTGACCAATGGATAGAGTTGCCTGGTCAGGAAATTGGTCCATGAAATTTAAGTGTCTAAATATTATTCATATTTCATATAGTTGAGATCTACCTTGTACTACTGAGTTATCAATGCCTCCATAATTAAGAGGGAGTGTTAAATAATGTAACTAGGCCCGGGCTTCATAAATTTTTCTTGAGTTAATATTTATTGTACTTTTCAAAATAATAAAGAAAATAATTTTATATTATTATTAATTGACTTATTAAAGCATGGGTTTCATGCTTGGGTCATATTTATTTTAGTTCAAAGTCCCTATTGTGGACTTCTAGGTTTTATTCTGAGTCTATAGGATTATTTCAGATTTAAATTGTTCCATATTGGGCTTTTGAATCATGCAAATAAAGTCAAGTATTGGTTCAAATATGATTTATGAAGCCTCCACATCAAGTTGGAGTTAAGGTGACCAAGTTGGCTTTAAGCTCGGGAATTCGAGCTCATATCATGCCTATATATATACAGTGGAATTGAACTCATTTCGAACCATCTCACTACAACACATAAATTTGATTTTGAAGTCGCAACAAGGAAAAATTGTGAATTGGAGAAAAAGGAGTTTTCGATTCAGTTTTGGGCAAGCTTATAGAGTTGAAAAAATCGAAATTTTGGCACCACTCTCTCTGCATTTCAAGCTAAAGTTTGGGAGATCAAATTTCTCAAAGCTTTATTGCAACAATTGCTACATCAGGACTTTCTAAGGTGTTCCTTCCAAGAGAAGAGGAAGTCGAAGTTTTTTTTGTTGAATGCTACTGCTTGGAGAAGTTGTATTGGGTCCAAATATAAGTCTTTAAAGCTAGATTGAAGTCTCTACCTCAAGATCGAAGTCTCAAGAAGCAAGTTATAAGTTCCAGGTCATCATAGTATTGCTACTGCCACTGATGCTGCTAGATTCAGGAAGGATCACAAGGAATGTTGACTTGGTTTCTGGGTCAAGGTCTAGAGTCTCAAGAATCACTATTGAAGGAATAATTATTGACTAGGTTTTCCCCAAGAGTCAGGTTTTACCCTGGCTACTTGCCTACATCTAGTGTCCTTGATCTATGTGTATTTTCTTTGATATTTTCTTGATGAACTATTAAGAAGAAAGATAAGAATAAAATAATAAGAACTAAATAATATCACAAGTAAATAATCAAGAAAAATAGCATATTTCTGCCTTTCTGATTCTCTAACAATTGGCACCTTGGGATTCCAAATTTGGAGGTGTCAAGAGCTAGAGTAGATTTTGTCCATGGTTAGAGACATTAGGTGTTAAAGTGGAACAATATAGTCATTGGAAATGAACCACAAAGTTGGAGGTACTATGATATTAAGAGCTTGAGTGGGTGTGCTTACACACCATAAGCCTAAAGGGTATTAAAAAAATATAATTTTTAAAGACCTCTACACTACACAATAGTTGTTCAATTGGATCTCTAAATTACTTATCAACATTTTGAATTTTCCAACCATCCACAACCTAGAAGATTAAAATTTATTCAATGGGAATTATCTTCCTATTGTTAACCTCAACCACTTTGATAATCTTATTCACTATAAGTCCAAAATTTATTATCAACTTCAATTAAAAATAATTAATAATACAATTAATAATATGATGTGTTAGCCTTTTATATATGCTAATTAAAACCTCAAGTATTTCTACCCACATATATTTCCATTGCCAATCTAAATCACAATATACAATCAAAATCTCCACATGACATAATGATCCCCCAATCATGTAGATTTATGACATATATGAGTAAAGCTCCATGTTTCCACCTCACATCCTTCATTGCCATATTCAATATAACTTTGCCCAAAATTTAACCCTCGTCATTGAAATAAGAACAAATCAATAATCTAGGTTACTTAAAAAAAGATGATAGTGTGTCCTCCCCCCAAAAAAAATATGTTTATAACCCACACCAATAATAAATTGTCACATGTTTTGGGGTTGCAAATCCAATAATAGTTAAAACATAATAATATAAGCCATGGAAAATCTACGATGAGCCTTTTACAATAACAACCATTAAATTCCTCTAACCTTTTCCAATAAACATTATTAAAGTCCATCTCTAAAAAATAATTATGATAACTTTATTTTATTGCATTCTTGTACCATGCTACTCCTATCGATGGTCAATATCCGTGAAACCAAGCATTAACTCATGGTATTTTCTCTATGGTTTCAATCTTTCCATGAGACCATTTACCTGTTTATCATTATCTTTCCATGAGACCATTAACCCATTTATCATATTAATGCATATTATTTACCCATTTATCATAATAATGCATAAGTAAATTGTATTGAAATGAATGACCACATAAGTAAGGCCATGTGCTGCAAATTGTTTATATTCATGGTCAAGTTTAGTTTAATATTTTATTTGAACCTCACAGATTCAAAGACCAACTTTTCGACATAATAATGAAGAATGCATGGAATTTGGTGGGATGATGTTGAGCATA
Source organism: Pinus albicaulis (assembly GCA_034641835.2). Classification (NCBI taxonomy): domain Eukaryota; kingdom Viridiplantae; phylum Streptophyta; class Pinopsida; order Pinales; family Pinaceae; genus Pinus; species Pinus albicaulis. Next base: position 102,028,116 of record CM076581.1, read on the forward strand.
ACTATACATTGGACATTATAGAAACTCACATTCCAAATCTTCCCCATTTTGAAAATATATCATGAGTGCGAACATCTAATTTTCACAAATAAAAGAAATAAAATTTATTATCAACCTTAAGCCTTTAAGGCTTAAAAAAATCAAACCGAATGTGCGATGGTAATATTTTATCACATGCAACTTTATTTCATGGTATTTTTACCATATTTGTAAGATAAGGGAACTTTATTTCATGAGGACCAATGAAGGGGTACCATGTGGCAACTTCAATTTGGTTAGGATGGTTGACAAAAAAATCGATGCCCTGGTCTCATTGTTGTTAACAGAACGACATCAAATATCAGTTACAAGGTTGCATAAGTCACTGTATTTAAAGTTTTCTAAACCAGCATGGGTTTAAAATGGTGATGAATAGGACCGACCCTACAACCTATATCAAATGTCAGTTAAAGTTTGCATAAATAACTATATTTAAAGTTTTCTAAACCAACATGGATTTAAAATGGTGATGAATAGGATCTACCCTACAACCTCTACTAGACAGTCTAACAACTTTACCAGTTTTCCAATTGTTCGTAATTTTAGAGCTACTAGAAGTTCCTTATTTGAATTTTATTATTTTTCAAACCTCTACTAGACAATCCAACAACTTTACCAGTGTTCAATTGTTTGTCATTTTAGAGCTACTAGAAGTTCCTTATTTGAATTTTATTATTTTTCCATTTTCAAAAAGTGGAGGTTTGCAGACTTGAACTTGTGCCCTTCAAGCCACCAACACGAATCACTTAACCACTATGTTAATTGATAAACTTATGTGGCTAATGAGGGGTAGGCTATTTAAATTTTATTAACACTAAGGGTCTAGAAATAGAAGTCGACAATATTTTTTTATCATTCCATAATTTCTTAAGGTTATGAAAGAAACCCAAAGGTAACCATAAAACCAATTTGGAAGCTGAGACTTGGCCCTGCCAACATCAAAGAGGGATCTCTCTGTGTTGGAGGATTAATCTGTCTTGCGGACAAGACCGATTTCCCTAGTACTAAGAGTATCTAGCAACAAACAGCCAAATAAACTAATCTTTCTCTAAGCATATATGATCCATGAAAATCTCTATTGAAGTGTTAAGCACTTACCGTTTTTCCAGTGCTTGTTTGAAGTTGTTGTTGTCCCTCGCGCGCTTGAAGGAGTTTTCCTCGTAAACCTGCAGTCACAAACAAGCAAAATATTACATAGCACCTGTATAGAAATCATCATAAACCATGCTTATCATAGTGATCAAGGAATCTATGAAATAAACCATTGATTGAAAGCTTATTGAGAAAAATGAGTATATTTGTATTAATTTCAAAAGAAGAAAATCCTTACAACCCGAGCCTTGATGTTGCACAGGACTTTCTGGGGTCCGAAGCAGGAATCTCCTTTACTTTTATAAGCTCTGCACTCCTCCAATCAAGACGAATAGAGGTATGTAATCTCTCCTCACAAAATTCTTAATCAACTGAGTCTGAATCTCAACAACACTTAACTTCAAATATTCTAAAGCTTCAACTCCCCTTGAGGCTACCCAATGCCTCTTTTTATAGTAGAATAGAGGAGGTTTTCTATTCCAACTATGAAGGGATAGAATCCTCCTTCAAAGGGATAAGCTCCTCACATCAAGGGGTTAGCTCCATAAGGTAAGGGATACATGCACCTCATAAGAGCGGTTCTATCACCGCAAGATATTTTCTGGAAGCTTCTAGAATTCACTATTATTGAGCTTTTTGGAAATTACTTGCGCCTTTTTGATCTTACATGGATCCGCACTTTTAACACTGATAAAGTGCGTCCAGGTACGCAGCAGAGCTGAACATTGGGTGCGGGACCACGGGCAAGATAGAGAGAAAGTGTGACACCAAAGTTTAGGAGATTTTTAGGAACCCTTCTCTAATTTTCAAGGCTTGACATGATAAACTGATATGTTAGACTTGCAAAGGGAGAAGTATGAGTAATAATGAACTCATACACACAGCAGAATGTTAGGATGACAATTTTCAGTGTAACACTCTGTCAGATTTAACTTTGTTGATTTTAGAATTTAGGCTAGATGTGTAGTTCAGGGTTTGGTTTTTAAATTGTTTTGGTTGGAACAACAAAGGAAAACCATTGGGAAATGGAGTCAATTAAGTTACAAGTAGATTCAATTGCAACAGTGAGAAATAAGTTTAACAGGGAAAGGTAGGCATATTTATTAGATATTATGAGCTTTATGACATGGTAAAGATGAAAATATTAAGGATCTGTTAAACATAGAGAAATTAAGAATTATATTGTTTAATTTAAGTTGAAAACATCAATATTGTTCAAAATCCAGAATTGAGTGTACCTAAACAAATTCAGATTCTTATTTTTCTTTGAAAAAAATAGATAAAAGACACATATGAATTAACAGAGAAAAACACATTAACAAGAGAAGATAACTTCACCAATAATTCTGACCCAGGAATCCTGCAAAATATTTTTGTATTACTGAAAATTTGTCCACTTGAGCTTAATGAACAAATTTACATCAAATGTCTATTTCTTCATACAAATCCCAACAATAATACCTTTAATTTGGAAGTATTTATAAAAACCTATCGAAAATATTTTGAATGAAAATCTCAATATCTTTTACAAAATATCAAAAAATGTTTTACAAAGATAAAACAAAATTATAAGAAATATGAAATTGTTGTGGTTGTTGGCTCTATTCTCAAGGATGATTGTTGATTATTGGACGTCAAAAAGTGTTTCCCTGTTGTCTAACTGTTGGAGGTGAAATTGTTTTACCCAATTAATTCACATATCTTATCCCATTGGTCTTCACTTAGGATAGAAAAATTTATAAATTTTATATATGTCTCATCTACATCAGTATACATTTGGAAAGTAGGCTTGATGACAAACAGGTATTTGATCTTATGATTGTTGAATAAGTAAAATTCTATGGGTTCCATAAAAGGCTTCCCTGAGAGGTTTCCTTTTATACCTGCAAATTTTGATTTATATCGGGCAATAGTGAATAATTTTTCCTAATATTCTTTCAAGCTAATAAACTTATATCCCATCCCAATTAATCCTGGTAGTCCTTTCCTATCTAGCACATGAAACTTCTTATGGAATATTTGAATGTTGGATTCCATATTGTTATACTTATTCTCGAGTTGCAACATAAGGTTCCTTTTAGAATGTATCCTTTTTACCTCCAAGATGGTTTTTGTCCTATCTTTAATTCCAAGCTCTTCTAATTCTTCTTTGGTTTTAGAATTCAAGATTTTTATAATAGTTGTTGCTTCACCAGGTTTCTGCCCCAAATCTGTTTTTATCTCCTTCACTACTTCTTTTGATCTGTGTTTCAATTCTTCTTGCTCAAAAATAATGTGGATTGAAGGCCATATTTCAGTGATGGTTTCATTGGTCTCTATCCATATACTTTATTTTGCATGTGCCAAAGTTTGTGCCATTGTTGATTCACTTTCCAATTGTTCAACCCTTTGAGTGAGTCTCTGAGATTTTTGCAAATTTTCTACATATGAAGTATCTATTTTTTATTTATGTTCTTGCAGAGTTTTAATTTGAGCCTTTAATTTTTCAATTTATTTTCCTTAAATGGAAAAATTTTCCATGGATTTGACCAACTCACTTGAAGGATCTGTGGTTTGTGCCTGTACTGATTTTGATGTAGATGCTCCTGGTGTTGTTGAAACTGAAAAGGGGACAATTGTTAGTGGAACTATAGCCAACTGTGATGATTACTCTTTCTTGAGCAGTTTTTCCATTTCCACCTCCGTGTTTTTTATTTGGCTATTTTGTTCAATTGTTATTTTGAACATGTCTTCCTTCTTTTCTAGCTCCCCAACTTCTTTGGCATGTGGATCTTTTGTAGTGGGCAGTTTGAGTTGTTTCCATAATATTGCTATATCAACATTCTTTCTTCTTACAATATCTTCTACTACCTTCACATCACTGGGATTGTAGCTCGACTTGATTACCAAGTCTTCTAGTGATTTGATCTTGGTATCCTTGGCCAAGGATGAAATCCTTTCCAAATTTAATTGTGTCTGTATGTTGCTAACTAAGACCTGTCGTCTGGAGGCTGGCATGGCAACATTAGTCAAAGTAGATTATATCATTTCACTAGTTTTCTTATGCATTTCCATTTAGTCAATTGGATGAATCTGTTGTGAATCAAAGGAAAATGTGGATTCTTTGTAATCTAATAGTGTCTTTGGCTCTGGAACCTGTTCTTCTAGAAATAAAATTTACATTTTTCCTTTCTCTATATCAAAGGATCGAAGAATCATGTGCTCTGAGGTAGTTGTTTTCTTCCAGAATTGGGTGTATGTTGTTAATTTTAGCATTTCATTCTGATGTTTAATTTTTTTATATTTGGAAAAAATGTTTGGCTCAACTATGTCTTGAGCCAATTCTGTTGTCTGAGCTGCATTTGGGGGATATTTGGATGTTGAAGAGGAGGGATATGCTATGAAGAGATCATATTCTCTTGTAGAAACATGAGGACCTGTCATAATTATATTTTCTTATCCTTTACCTCCTTGCTAAAAGATTGGTCATGGATTAATATTTTGCTTATTTTTATATATTAAGAATTCTTTGGCTCCAATTTATGTCACTAGAGAAGAATCTTCTTCCATTATCCTTTTCTCGTGTTTCTCTTGAGGTACAAAGGTCTGAGATATAGTTATAGATATGACATTTTCTTCTGCTTCCTGCAGTGTGTTCTCCTCCCATTGACTCTAGTTCATGGACTATTCTATCTCTGGCCTAGGAGTATGGGTGTAAGAAGTGGTCTTCTGCTCCACTCTCAACTTATAAATGAGGCCGAAAGGATCATAAGACCAAGTGAAACTTAATTTCAAATTCATTTTCTTTAATAGAAAATATGTATCTTTACCTGTTTCTTTGGTATTGCAAATGAAGGGTCCAATCTAAGCTTTGATCTTAAATTGTGCCTTCTTCTTAGCTGCAGCAAAGTGTAAGTCATCCACGTATAACATTTTTCTTATATATTCCAGTGAGAAAATTCTCATGGGAGATGTTTTTGGAAGCCTGTAGGGTGGAAATTCACACCCATAACCCCTGATCTCAGTATAGTTTTGGTATAAATACCAATCCCATGTCTTTGTCTGGTCACTAAGATGCAAAACTCTTTGAATCTATGATCCTATTCTAGGTTCTACATCATTGTTTAGTAGAAAAATCATTGTTTAAATCAACTTATCAACATAATTTGCATAGGTAAATTCAGTGGATTTTTTCCTCACTAAGGAGGTCCAATGGATGACTGATTGTGAATTACCCTTCTCATCTAACTTCTACAAAGAAAATGAAAACATGTCTGCTTGATGATAAAGTAACAAATAAACTAAAACTGAAGTGTACTTGAAATCTCCCTCGGTATGAAACTTTAGAAACTGGTCATGCATTTCATCTGCAATGAACTCATTATAAATAAAAACAATAGGTTTTTCACCAGTTGTAAAAAATGACAAAAATCCTACAATGGCTTCATCGATCCAATGGTCAGAATAGTAACCAAGTATATATGAAATCATGGAAATTATTTGTTTAGTAATATCTAGGAACATGGAGGATGAATATGGGGGTTTTTTCTTGGATAATTGTACATCCCCGGGGAGAAAAAATTCAAATATCATGGCTCTCTATGGGAAAGTTATATTTTTGTAGAATTACATGAGGTAATCCACTAAAACTGGCTTTAGGGAGTCAAGATTTTATATTTGCAGCACCTGGGAAATATATTAAGAGGTTATGGTGAGCAGAAATTCACCATTTTGGCTGATAATTTCTCTCTAGCTGGGGACATATCTGTTTTGGCACCAGGATACAAGTTTTGGAAAGTAGTGGGTCTGTGGAAACATAAATTGGGGCAGGGACGATTCCCACATGCCCAATTCATTGCTGAGATCTAAATACTCCAGCTTCAACCAATTGTGAAATTCGAACATGTCAAATTCACAGTTGGTTTCAACAATTTTGTATTGTGGGTCAACTAGTGGCAAGTGGTCAAGGTCGATGGTTGGGGGAAGCATCATATTTTCTTCAGGAGTTTAGCTTTGTTCTTGGGGGTCTTTCCTTTAGGTTCCATTTTCAAAAAAGAAGAACTGAGGAAGCAAGGATTACCTAGAATAGGTGGGTAAAGTTGGATGTTGAAGTGGGGTCGATGATGGTAGACTGATCGTAGTAGATTAACAATTGACTAGATGTTGAGGGATATATTTTAGCTTAATTCTGCACTTGAAACTATTTATATGACCCTGTAACATTAAACAGAGGGGGTGAAATGCACTTCTGATGGTCTATAGGGAAAATCATGTTTACTGTTTTTTTAATTACCGTTAATCGGAGCTGATTCATTGTCATGGGAGTAGGAGACATTTATTTTTATAACGGTTGGCTACTGTGGACAAGAGAGTGCTAGGTGGTAACCTGTTATTGGGAGAGGAATTGATGATAGGGAATCGCTTGATGGAAGGGAATTGGGGGAGTGGTGTCTACTGAGTTGAGGTGGCAGATGATCAGTGGAGGAGGATGGATTGTGGTGAAGACTATGGTGGGGTCGGGGAATCCTCGTGGCAAATGCTTATTGGTGTGGGATGGTGGAGTCCATGGTCGATGGGATAACACTTTTCAGAGGTGGGGGGGGGCACGAATTCATATGGTGTTGCCACGTTGATTAGTAGGTCCCGTTGTTTCACACCCCCCGCCCCCCACAAACAAATAAATCACAAAAGAGCGAAGGGTGGGGGCGGGGGGCAAAAACGGTCCCCCGCCGTTGATCTGGGCAGGGTGGATCACAAATATTGAAAACCACGCGATCTTTATTCCATATTATAAAATCAAACATTAATACAATTTGTGATAATCATGATTAACTTTGTTAATCCTAAATTACTTTCCTAAGGCACATTTTGACATGCAATCCTATATTTTTGTTGATGTTTTCTAAGGTTTTTCATTTTTCTTTATAATTGATAATTAACCACAACTAAGTAGTGTGGTTAATTTTATCTTTATTTTAACTAACCTAATTTAATCATGATTAAACTATGTAATTTATTATTCACTAACCTAAACTAATTTTATTTCAGCCTAATCATGTTTACACAATGCGATTAGCCTAACTATTCTACTTCTCCTATTACAATGTGGCATTTTAACTAGCAGCACATTTATTTTCAAAAAATCTAAGTATTGATTGATGCATTTTTTCATTTTTTGAGTGGAATTTAGGTGTGCTCACTCCTATAAACTCAATTTTTTATGGGGTATTTTATTATTTTTCTTTTTCTCATATTTTTTTATTTTTTGTTCTTTTCACATATCTATTTTTTTATCCCCTTTTGTTAATTATCCCTTTTATTTTCTTTATTTTTATTTTTGGAAATAGATTTTAAAATGGAACATTATTTACACCATACCATGTACAAAATTATAGCTACAATCAATTCATTCTATAAAATATAGGACTGTAACAGTGGCTCCAATGGGGATGACACTCTCCTTGTGAGGTGCCAAGAACATCGTAGATCAGTAGCATTAATCCATTGGGCATGGAGTCTTTATTCTGCAAATGAATCTAATCAACCTGTTGGTTATTTATAAATGTAAGCAATCCATCATCATAAGCTTAGGGCCATCTCTCTGGGCTTCAAATTGTGATATAAATTAGCAGCCCTCACTTTTTCAATAGAAAGTAAAGTGACATATATATAATGCTTTTAAATGAAACTAATTTATTGTGGAAGAAAGTAATGTTTAAGAAGTCTACCATTAACAAGTGCACTAGGTAGTGCTTCCTCATTTAATTCCTTCAAGAAAAATTCATTGTTTCCTCCAATAGCTTCAATTTTGTATGGCCCTTTCCACAAGCTATCAAACTTCCCATGCTTCACTTTATCTTCATTCCTTGAATCCCATTTCGGCTCCAAATATTCCATCTAGAAATAATTAGCTTTTGTCCTTTTTTCATAAATATTCTTGACATTTTCCTGAATTAGTCGAGTCTTATTGTATGCCTCTTCTCTAGATTGTTGCAATTGAATGGTATGGTTGATTATTATCTGTAAATAATTTGTTTCCATTTGTGCTTCCTGCAGTAATTTTAGTATAGGAATTCCTAACGATGTAGGACAAATTGCATCAACCCCATTTATGATTTGAAATGGAAACATTCCAATAGAACTTTTTGTAGTAATTTGGTCAGCCCATAGGTATTTAATCAACTTTTTATGCCAAGAATTTTTATTTTCCTGCAACAAATTTTCGATAATGTTGACTAAAATTTTGTTTGAAGACTCAGCTAATCCAGTTCCTTATGGGTAGTAGGCAGTGGAGTTTCATAGTTTTATATGGTTTTTATCACAAAAGGCCGTCATTTTCTTGGATTTAAAGGCCGCATATTTGTCAGTGATAATTTTAAAGGGGCACCCAAACCTAGAAAAAATGCTACCCTCTAGAAATTGGATAATGACAATATTTGTGGCTTTTCTAGTTGGGATAGCTTCCATCCATTTTGTAAAGTAATCAGTGATTTTCAAGATCCTTTTATGTTGGCCTAAGGAGGTGGGATGAATTTAACCTGTGAAATCTAGACCCCACTATTAGAAAGGGACTTCAACTGAAATAGGTTTCAGTTGTAAGGGTAAATTATTTTTCTTGCCTTCAAATATTTGACACTAGTGGAAAGAGGTGAATTTCTTATGCACATCTGTAAACAAAGTGGGCCAATAAAAACCAGCTCTTAAAATTTTATTGCCTGTGGTTTTCCAATATAAATTTCTTCCACAATCTCCTTCATGGAATTCCTGTATGAAATTATCTACATCATCTTTCACTAAACAGTTTAACAAGATACCTCCAACATCTTTCTAATATAAACTCTGATCTAAAATACTTAATTCCATGGCTTTCAATTTTAAAAATCTAGCTTTAGTCTTTGTTAAACCAGGAGGAGCTTGTAAATTATGTAGTACAAAAATGATGTCTACATACCATGGTGAGGTATAAAAGGCTTTTGATACTTGTGGAGTCACCAACTCTTCTTGTTCATCAAGTGCAACAACAAAATTTATATTAAGGGCCTAAAAATTTGATTATGCCATCAGTTTGGCCAACCCTTGACCCTTAACGAGTTCGGTTGGTTTTATTTCAATGTCATACTCAAGGATCACAACAATCCATTTCCCTCTCCTACCATCTCATCCATCTTGTGTGAGAATATCCTTTACCACAACATTTGGGACAAATGAAATGATATGAGAATGTAGGATGTAAACTCTAAAGTCCTTTATTGCTTTCACCAAGGCAAAGGCTTGTTTCTCCATGATGTTGTACTTTAGTGATGCATCTATCAAAGCTATGTTGAAAAAGGATATGGGTTGTTCATGTCCCTCATTGTTTTTATGTAATAAGACAACTACAATAGTATGCCTATAAGCAAAAGAAAAATTCATAAATTCTTTAGAAAATTTAGGGCTTATCAAAACAGGAGCAGTGGTTAAAGTTTATTTTACTTCACTAAAGGATTTATTGGCTTCAGTACTCCATCTTATTTCAATATCTATTTTTAACATGTTTGTAATTTATCTTAATATTTCAGCCAAATTAGGAATAAATCTCCTAAGAAAATTTATTCCGCCTATAAGGGATTGAACTTGTTTCTTGTTTCTAGGAGGATCAATTTTGAATATGGCCTCAACTCTATTTGGATCGATTCTAATGCCTTCTTTTGAAATGATATGACCTAGAAGTTTTCCCTCCTCTAAAGTAAAAATATTTTTCTTAGGGTTCAGAGAGATGCCAAATTTCCTGCACTTTTCAAAAAAAATTCTCAAATGTAATAAGTATTAGATTCATCTATTTTTGAAAACATAGTGATATCATCTAGGTATATTACAATGAACCTATCAATTTGATCAGCAAATGTTATGCCAATTTCCAACGTTCATAAGGCCAAAAGGCATTTTTACATACATAAAACTGCCCCGTGGTCTAGTAAATGTTGTTTATTAATGTTGGTCATCAAGATGAACTTGAACTTGGTTGTAACCTGAAAATCCATCTAACAAGGAGATCCTACTGGAACCAACTACCTTTTGTAATATGTGGTCCATTTTAGGGAGTGTATAGTTGCCTTTTAGTGAGACTTTGTTCAAATTCCTAAAGTCTACACATAGTCTAATTTCACATGTTTTCTTCCTGGTTGGCACTAGGTTAGAAATCCATTTTGAGAACCTCAATGGCACTATGATTTTGGCATCGTATAGTTTATTCACTTCTTTATGAATTATAGGCAATGATACTAGATTTATTCTTCTCAGTTATTTCTTAAAGGGCTTTTGGTTTTCTTTGATGGGGATGGTGTGCTTGATGATAGAAGTATCATAAGATTTTAAGTCCTCGTAACTCCATGAAAACACATTAGAGAATTCCTTAAAAATTTCAACGTATTTCCACTTTTATTTAGAAGGCAAGGATTTAGACAGTTTTACAATTTTGGGACTTTCTTACATTCCAATGTGACAATCTTCTGCCTTATTACCCATAGGTTCATTTGTTGGTTTTTTTGGCCACTTCATTGAAATCAAAAAGGTCTTCCAATGGTACCAATCCTCTTGGTCGCACATTGTCTTTCAATTGTATAAATTCTAGCTCTTCTTAGTTATCATCAGTTTCATTTAGTTCTATTTCTATTTTGTTGATATTTACATTATTATCACTATCATTATCTATGTCAATATTTACACAGTCAAATTCATCTTTCATCTGTAAAAAAAAATCAAGTTTCTCATCATTTTTGAAAACTTTCCAATATCTTACATTGTTAAGGACAACTGGCCTATGTTTGACTTCCACCACATATTTCCTATTGGGGTGAAAATGAATTTTACAAGTACTGGCTGAAACAACCAAGGCATAAGCTAAAATGTTTTGGCTTCTAGGGATAACAAACAAATCATATTCAGTGAAACATTGCAGAAAGTATAAAAATTCATTCGTATAAACTCTTTATCTAGGGTGTTTAGTAGTATACTCACCCTTAATTTGTTTGATAATCAGCTAAGAATCCCCATGCACATAAATCATGTTTTCTCCTTCTCTCTTTAAATTTTGTAGCCTTAAAATCAAAGCTTCATACTCTGCTATGTTATTGGTGCACTGAAAATTTAGTTTATAGCCATGTCCCTTGGACATATTGGTTGATGGAGTTCATGATCAAAACACTAGCTCTCGCATCATATTTACATACATCCCCATCAAAATCCATATTCCAAAGATCTTCTTTCTCTACATATTGTTTTTCAGTTACATTTATTTGGTATGTTTTGGTGGGTTCAATCTCTTGTTGTGGAATTTCCTCTTCAATTGGTTTTTCATTGTACATAATGAAGGAATCTAAGTCAGAGTGCATAGAGTACAGGGGGTAGTTGTTTGGTTTATCTTGGCTACTAACTATGTATTTCATAAAAGTTTCTCTGTATAACCTTCTTTGTTGAACAAAGGCAAGAATGGTGGCATAGGTCATATCCATTTGCAAAGTACCTTGTAACTTTGCACCCAATGATCTTGACAGTAGCATCCCATACTTGGGTGGTATGTATGCTACTACAATGTCCATGACTAGACTTTTGGCTGGTATTTGAACTAAAGTGACACACAAATCTTTAATCAGTCCTAAACATCTCACTTTTCTAGAATCGAAAGAATATAAGTCTTTATAAGGTCTTGCGATATCTAGTCCTAGTTTTTCCATGATAGCTCTGGACATTAAGTTATGGGAAGCACCATAATCAGGCATTGAGTTGTGTAAGATTTTTTCATGAATATTTAAGTTGATGTAAAAAGGTGGAACACTTCCATCCCATCATTTGTCTTCGACCTTAGGTCCAAACAATAATTCAATAAGGTCATCATTTAAATTAATTGTGTATGTCCTTTCTGCTATATTCGTAGATTTCATGACTTGAGACTTATAAACATCTTTAGTCACCAATTCAGTTAGAGGAATGGGAATTTTTACTTTGGCCAATTCAATTTCAATGCTAAAGGAGGTTTGTGATTTTTTAACTTCTTTGAGATTTGCATCTGGTTTCTTAGGCATTTCCTTTTGAGGGTCAACTCTTGTTCGACTAGTCGAAGGAGTATATATTTTTTTAGAGATTTCTTTTTGAGGATCTATTTTTGTTTGAATAGTTTAGGGTGTATCTTTTTGAGTTTTGTTAGGATAATTTGCAACACCTTTCTTGATCCTTAAGTTATATTGTTTGTGTAAGTCGATCATGCCATTTTTATATCCTTGTTTGTATTCTTCTGATTCTAAAGGGTCTTTCTCTAGATGCGATAACAAAAAATGATATGATTGTCTTCAAGTTCCTATGTTAATCAGTTTCTTCATTAACATAGTTTTCTTGAAATGGAAGCCTAATTTGTTGTTGATTAACATGGCCTCTCTGTTCTCTTTGTTTAATTTGTGGGGGATTTCTTCTGAAATTAGGATTTCTAACAAAAGGAGGTCCTTGATTTTCTCTTCGAGGAGTTCTATCATCTAAGCTTATTCTATCCATCATTCTCTCCATAGTTTTCACTAAGGTATCCAAATTAGTATCTGAGGAAGAAGAAGTGAATTCTTCTTTGATTTGGACTTTTCCTTCAGTTTCAACCTAGCTCTCTTCGCTAACAAGTTTTTTTCTACATTAACTGCATTCATATGAATTTCTTCTAAGGTGGTAGGGTTTCTTTCCCTAAGTTGGTAGGTCATGTCAGTGTTAAAACCATCTGGAAACTTTAGCAAGGGTAGTCCGAGAGGAGGTTGTATTGCAGTTGGAATAGAATTATAAACACTATTGAACCTAGTATAATAATGATGGAGGGATTCTCTTGGAGCTCTCTTGATATTATCTCTTGATACTCTCATATTCAGCTAAGATCTGGAGAGGGTTTTTCTTGACTTCCCACCTTCCAAGAAAACTTTCATGAAATTGAGTTAGATCTGCGATAGAGGTAACTCTTAATGATTTAAACCATTTTTTAACTCTCCTGTGAGTATTTGGGAAAATAGCCTCATTCTAACATCATCTTCATCAAATTCCTATAAATCAAAATAATCATTCATTCGATCTATGTGTTGTTGAGAAGTAATTGGTCTAGTTATATAAAACAGAGGTATCTGAGTTTGATAACCATGTTGCATGGGATTAAGTTGCCTAGGCAAAATTAGAGGAGAATAACAAGCAACCATGATGGGAATATGGTGATGAGAGGAAGATGTAGTAGTAGGAGGTGTGGGTATAGTTGGTATGAAAGGGGGAGTTATAATAGTTTCATGTGTTGTAGAGGAAGTGGTAGGAATGGAAGATGAAATGGGTGTAAAATTGATTGAAATAAGTGTGGAGCTGCGGGGAGGGATTAATGGAGGAACACCACTAACATGTGAACTTGGTTGTGGAATAGGGGATGATGCAGTAGAAGAAAAATTTGATGATTTGGGAGATTGATGGCCTAGAGATTTATGCTCAGTCTAATCCAACTTATAAGGTGGTAGCAGATCAATATCCACAACACTTTTACATACAAATCTATCATATTTACTTCTAAAAAACTATATCTTCAAAAGCCAAATCAAATTCTATGTCCTCTAAAGTAAAAAAAAAATTCAGGAAGGGAGTTAACTCTTGGAAGAAGACTTTCACTTAATTCACTCTCAGTTGCACCTTTCTTCCTAATTATTTTTTCAAGATTATCTACAATTTCCAGAGGATTTGGATTTGTGTTTTCTCTAGTGTATATCCTTTTAGAATCTAGATTTACTACAATATATTTACAATTATTGAATATATACAAATTTTGAGTGCCAAACAACCTTAAATCAGATCTATTTCTCACCCACAAACCTAGAAATATCTCTATGCACTCAAACAAAGATTTCAACAGGGAAAATTTAATTTGTTCGTTGTCCCTAGTATGGCCACCAGAATGATATCACTCTGTAATTTCTTAAGGTTGTGAAACAAACACAGAGGTAAACACAGAACCACTTTCGAAGTTGGGATCTAGCCTTACCTGCTTCGGAGAGGGATCTCTCTAACGGATTTAAATTTGTTGATCTAGATGTGAAGTTCAGGATTTGGTTTTTAAAATGTTTTGGTTGGAACAAAAAGGGAAAACCATTGAGAATTAGAGTCAATTAAGTTACAAGTAGATTCAATTGCAATAGTGACAGATAATTTTAACAGGGCAAGGTAGGCAGACTTATTAGATCTTATGAGCTTTGTGAAATGGTGAAGATGAAAATATTAAGAATTCATTAAAAATAGAGAAATTAATAATTCGATTGCTTAATTTCAGTTGAAAACATAAATATTGTTCATAAGCCTAAATTGAGTGTACTTAAACAAATTAATATTCTTATTTTTCTTTGAACAAAATCGATAAAAGAAACATATGAATTAACAGAGAAAAACACATTAACAAGAGAAGATAAATTCACCAATAAGTCTGACACAGGAATCCTGAAAAAGCTTTCTATATTACTGAAAATTTGTCCACTTGAGCTTAAGGAACAACTTTACATCAAATGTTTATTTCTTCATGCAAATCCCAACAATAATACTTGAAATTTGGAAGTAGTTATACAACACTATCGAAAATATATTGAGTGAAAATCTCAAGATATTTTACAAAATATCAAAAACTGCTTTACAAATATAGAACAAAATTATAGGAAATCTGAAATTATTGTGGGTGTTGGCTCTATTATCGAGGATATATGTTGATAACTGGACCTCAAAAAGTGATGTCATGTTTTCTAGTTGTTGGAGGTGGAACTTTTTTACCCAATCAATTCACATAGCATCTCCCATCGATCTTCACTTGGGATAGACTATTTTATCAATTTTCTATATGTCCCATATACATCAGTATACTTCTGGAAAGCAGGCTTGATGAAAAACAGGTGTTTGATCTCATGATTGATGAATAAGTCAAATTCTATGGCTTCCATAAAATCCTTCCATGTGATTTTTCCTTTTATACCTACAAATTTTGATTTATCTCGGGCAATATTGAATAATTTCTCCTGGTATTCTTTCAATATAATCAACTTATCTCCCATCCCAATTAATTTTGGTAGTCCTTTCCTATTTAGCACATGAAACTTCTTATGTAAGCTTTGAATTTCAGATTCCATATTGTTACACTTATTCTCGAGCTGCAACATAAGGTTCCTTTTAGTATGCATCCTTTTTACCTCCAAAATGGTTTATGTCCTGTCTTGAATTCCAAGGTCTTCTAATTCTTGTTTGGTTTTAGAATTCAAAATTTTTATAATAGTTTTTGCTTCACCAGGTTTCTGCCCCAAATCTGTTTTATCTCCTTCACTACTTCTTTGGATTTCTGTATCAATTATTCTTGCTCAAAAATAATTTGGATTGAAGGCCATATTTCAGTGATGGTTACATTGGTCTATATCCATATAATTTTTTTTTTCATGTGCTAAAGTTTGTGCCATTTCTAATTCACTTTCCAATTGTTCAACCCTCTGAGTGAGTCTATTAGATTTCTGCAATTTTGCTACATATGAAGTATTTTTTTTAATTTTTGTTCTTGCATAGTTTTAAGCTGGGCCTTTAATTTTTCAATTTCTTTCCCTTGAATGGAAAATTTTTCCATGGAGTTGACCAACTCACTTGAAGGATCTGTGGTTTGTGATTGTACTGATGTTGATGTAGATACTCCTATTGTTGTTGCAACTAAAATGGGGACTATTGTTAGTGTAACTATAACAAACTGTGATGACTGCTCCTTTTCCTTTAACATTTTTTCCATTTCCACCTCCATGTCTCTGATTTGGATATTTTGTTCAATTATTATTTTGAATATTTCTTCCTTTTGTTTTTCTAGATCCCCAACTTCTTTGGCCAGTGTATCTTCTGTAGTGGGTAGTTTGAGTTGTTTCCTTAATGTATCCTTGGCCAAGCTTGATTACCAAGTCTTCTAGTGATTTGATCTAGGTATCCTTGGCCAAGAATGAAATCCTTTCCAACTTTAATTGTTTCTGTAGTCTGGAGGCTGACATGGTAGCATTATTCAAAGTAGAGTACATCATTTCACTAGTTTTCTTGTGCATATCTATTTTTTGAATTGGATGAATATGTTGTGCATCAAAGGAAAATGTGTATTCTTTGTAATATGTCGGTGTCTTTGGCACTGGAACTTGTGCTTCAAGAAATGTAATTTTCATTTTTCCTTTCTCTATATCAAAGGCTGAAAATATCCTGTGTTGTGAGGTAGTCGTTTTCTTCCAAAACTGGGTGTATGTGGTTAATTTTAGCATTTCATTCTTCTGTTAATGTGGATTCTTTGTAATCGGCTAGTGTCTTTGGCACTGGAACTTGTGCTTCAAGAAATGTAATTTTAATTTTTCCTTTCTTTTTATAAAAGGCTAAAAAAATATTATGTTGTGATGTAGCTTCCTACTTCTAGAATTTGGTGTATGTGGTTAATTTTAGCATTTCATTCTTATGTTTGATTGCTTTATATTTGGAACAAATGTTTGGCTCTGTTGTGTCTTGAGCCAATTATGTTGTCTGAGTTGTATCTAGGGGATATTTGGAGGTTGAAGAGGACGAATATCCTGTGAGGAGATCATATTCTCTTGTAGAAACATGAGCACCTGTCATAATTATAATTTTCTTCTCTTTACCTCCCTGCTAAAAGACTGGTCCTGATTAGTCTTTTGCTTCTTCTTATATATGAGGAATTATTTGGCTCCAATTTTTGTCACTGGAAAAGACTCTTCTCCCCTTATCATTTTCTCTTGTTTCTCTTGAGGTACAAGGGTCTGAGATGTAGTTGTAGATATGACATGTTCTCTGGATTCCTATAGTGTGTTCTCCTCTCACTGACTGTAGATCATGAATTGTTCTATCTATGGCCTAGGAGTGTGGTTGTAAGGAGTGGTCTTTTGCTTCACTCTCAACTTAGAAATGAGGCCGAAAATATCAT
Source organism: Pinus albicaulis (assembly GCA_034641835.2). Taxonomy (NCBI): domain Eukaryota; kingdom Viridiplantae; phylum Streptophyta; class Pinopsida; order Pinales; family Pinaceae; genus Pinus; species Pinus albicaulis. The sequence continues at coordinate 102,045,187 of CM076581.1, forward strand.
AAGACCAAGTGAAATTTAATTTCAAATTAATTTTTTTTAATAGAAAATCTATCTCTTTACATGCTTCTCTGGTATTGCAAATGAAGGGTCTAATCTAAGCTTTTATCTTAAATTGTGATTTCTTCTTATCTGCAACAAATCGTAAATCATCCATGTGTATCATTTGTCTTATATATTCGAATGAGAATATTCTCATGGGAATAAATTTTGGAAGCCTTTAGGGTGGAAATTCATACCCATAAACCCTGATCTCAGTATAGTTTTGGTATACATACCAATCCCCTATCTTTGTCTGGTCAATAAGATGAAAAGCTCTTTTAATCTCCAATCCTATTATAGGTTCTACATCACTGTTTAGTAGAAAAATCATTGTATAAGGGAACTGATCAACATAATCTACAAAGGTAAATTTAGTGGAGGTTTTCCTCACTAATGAGATCCAATGGATGATTGATTGTGAATTACCCTGCTCATCTAACTTTTGCAAAGAAAATGAAAACCTATATGATTCATGATAAAGGAACAAATAAACTAAAATTTAAGTGTACCTGAAAGCTCCCTCAGTAGGAAAATTTAGAAACTGGTCATGCATTTCATCTGCAATGAACTCACTATAATTAAAAACAATAGGTTTTTCACCAGTTGTAAAAACTGACAAAAATCCTACAATGGCTTCATCGATCCACTAGTTAGAATAGTAACCAAGTATGTTTGAAATAATGGAAATCATCTGTTTAGTCATATATTAGTACATGGAGGATGAATATGGAGGGTTTTTCTTGGGTAATTGTGCATCCTCAAGGAGAAAAAATTCAAATATCTTGGATCTTTCTGGGAAAGTTAGATTTTTGTAGAATTCCATGAGGGAATCAACTGAAAGTGGCTTTAGGGAGTCAGGATTTTGTAATTTCAGCACATGGGAAATAGATTTAGAGGTCATGGTGAGAAAAATCTCACCATTTTGTTGATAATTTCTCTCTGGCTAGGGACATATCTGTTTTTGCACCAAGATACGAGTTCTGGAAAGTAGTGGGTCTATGGGAACTTAAATTGGGGCAGGGAGGATTCCCACTGGCCCAATTCATCACTAAGATCTAAATACTTCTACTTCAACCAATTTTGAAGTTTGAACATGTCGAATTCACAATTGGTTTCAATGATTTTATATTGCAGGTCGACTAGTGGTAGGTGGTCAAGGTCGATGGCTAGGGGCAGCACCGGATTTTCTTCAGGAGTTTTAGGTTTGTTCTTGGGGTTCTTGCCTTTAGGTGTCATTGTCAAAATAAAAGAACTGAGGAAGCAAGGATTACCTGGAATGGGTGGGTAAAGTCGGATTCTGAAGTGGGGTTGATGATGGCGGTCTGATTGTAGTATATTAATAGTTGACTAGATGTTGAGGGATGTCCTTTAGCTTAATTCTACACTTGAAATTGTTTAGACGACCCTGTAACAGTAAACAAACAGGGTGAAATGGGATTCCGATGGCTTATAGGGAAAATCATGTTTACCATTTTTTTAATTATCGTTAAACGGAGTGGATCCATTATCGTGGGAGCGGGATAAATTTATTGTTATAGTGGTTGGCAGACGTGGACGGGAGAGTGCTAGGTGTAAACCTGTTATTGGGAGAGGAAGTGATGGTGCAGAATCGCTTGATGGAAGGGAAGTGGGGGAGTGGGGTCCGCAGAGGTGAGGCGACGGATGATCAGTGGAGGAGGATGGACTTTTTCGAAGACAATGGTGGAGTCAAGGAATCGCCGCGACAGACACTTATTTATGTGGGATGGTGGAGTCCATGGTCAACATGATACCACTTTCTTTCTTTTTTTTTTGGGGGGGGGGGGCGGGGGGGCGGGGGGGAGAGGTGGTGTGAAGTCATATGGTTCTGCCAGGTTGATTGGTAGGTCCCACAATTTTGGAACCCCCCCACCCGCGCGAATAAAGCACAAAAGAGATCAGGGGGGGCATGAAAATGATCCCCTGTCGTTGATCCAGGTGGGGTGGATCACAACGATTGAAAATCATGCAAGCTTTATTACATATTATAAAATCAAACCTTAATACAATTTGCGATAATCACGATTAACTGTGCTAATCCTATATTAATTTCCTAAGGCGCTTTTTAACATGCAGGGATATATTTTTGTTGATTTTTTCTAATTCAGTTTTCTTTATAATTGCTAATTAACCATGATTAAACAATGTGGTTAAATTTATCTTTATTTTTATTTTTATTTTTAACTGTAACGATTATATGATTTTTTTTATTTATCTGAAAGATTGTGGGGTCTTTTCCAATCTATCCCCATGTACATTGCAGATTTCTAAATTCTGCCTATTTCCTCTATTACAAATTTCAAGGCATTTGAATATAACTGTCATTGTTAACAAATATTAGCCCTTTCATGAGTTCACTGCCTTTATTTGCCATTTGGTCCGCTTCACTGTTTAATTTTCTGAGGATGTGGTAAAATTTGCAGCTGTCAAAATCTTGGAGCACTCTTTTCAGTCTATCCATAGTGTTGTTGAGGCTAGGATTGTTGAATCGAGCTCCCTTGTTTAAATTTTTTATTATTAGCACAGAATCTCCAAAGACTTGTAGTTTTTTAACGCCTTTGTCTCTAGCTATTTGGCAGGCTTTGAGTAGCCCGAAGAGCTCAGCTTGATTGTTGGACTTCTGACCTAGCCCCCAGTAGTAGATATCTTTGGAAAATCCGTCAGTTGAATAGATGACTCCCCCCGCTCCAGCTGCCCCAGGGTTCCCTTTTGACGCCCCATCGAAGAAAATAGTGTATATGTTTTGTGATCTCCACCAACTTTGAAAAATTTCCTCTTCATCTCTTAAACGCCATCCCGGATTTCCACTTTGAGGAATGGGAGGGTTTCTGCCCGGATAAGGCACTAGATCCCCTAACCACATCTTTTCTTCATGTAGCAGTGAAGTGTCTTCTTTTATATACTGTTGTTTGGCCACTTCCATCAGGAAGGCTTTGGCTTTTGCAGCTATTTTCATCGGGGAATGCCTCTCCTCATTGAAAATCAGTTGATTACGTGCCAGCCAAATCTGCCAACAGACATATTTGGGTAATGCTGTCCAGATTTTACTCCAAAATGCTTTTTGGGGGATATGATGGGGATAGAGCTGCCTCCAAGAGGCAAAAAGATCCGCTGCTGTGTTAAATATTGGGACAGTGATCTGCAAATCCATTAAGATGAGCCTCCAGACATCCTTTGCCACGCTGCAACCAATGAACAAATGCTGGACTGTTTCTATGTTGTTATTACACATCACACACCTATGTGGCCCAGCAATATTTCTTTTCTCCAAATTATCTCCTGTGAGGATTTTATTATGAATCACCGTCCAAATAAAAAAATTCACTTTAGGTGTGGCAAATGAGTCCCATACTTTTTTCCAGAAGTCTGCTGTGTGATTGCTGTTTCGATTGCCCTGCATTACTTTATATCCAATTGCGGTGGAATAAACACCTGTTGGGCCCCAACCCCAACTGTCTCTTGCGGCTTTATGGACCGGTGCAGCATCCTCCAATTGGTCTTCGAGCTGAGCTTGTTGGTGTTTCAATCGATCTGGAACTCCATGAAAGTCCCAGCCCTGCCATTCCCCTCTCGAGTTCCACTTTGCTAGCTCAGATAGGCGATTAATACCAGCACGCTCCAACCATACTTTCAGTTCTGTTATGTTTCTGTTTTCTTCCAGGGGGGCGTTTCCCATAATGCGATCCTTCCATAATTGAATGCGCTTTCCGCTTCCTGGTATTCTATATACCTGTTTTAAAAATTGTTTGCTGCTCTTGCAACACAGACTCCAGACGTGCGTGCTCTTATTAGTGGTTCTGTTTATTATATTGCTGAGATCGTAATTTACTTCATACTTCAACCTCAGCGTGCTGCTGACTGGATGGGTGGGATCATGAAGAAGATTCCACAATATTTTGCCACCTAAGGCGAAGTTAACAAGCAGAGGGTCCCTAATTTGCAGTCCCCCTTCCTCTCTTGGCCTTTTGACAACGTCCCAACTTACCAAATGCATTTTATTTTCGTTACCTTTGCCTCCTCGCCACAGAAAGTCTCTGAGAAGTTTGGAGATCTACTCCATAACATTTCTGGGCGCCAAAAGAAACGAAGCCTGGAATATGGGAAGCGCAGACAGCACTGATTTGATCAGTATTACTTTGCCTCCCATGGTCAACCAGTAACCCCCCCAAGCAGCAATCTTGCTTTTGATTTTCGAAATTATATCGCTCCATAAATCTCTTTTGTTGATTCCTGAGATAATGGGCAGGCCTAGATACTTGAATCTATCCCAGTGAGCTTGACCTTTAAACCCCAGCAGAGTAGTTATGGCTTCAAGTTCTTGTTGTGAAATATTCCAACTATACACTTCACTCTTACTTTCATTCACTGCAGCTCCAGATACTCTACAATATTTTCTAAGGACGGTGTCAAATGCCCGAGCTATTCTTGTGGAGGCTCCTCCTAAGAGGAGAGAATCATCAGCAAAAAGTGCATGATTCGAAGAGTCTGCTTCTGGAGATGATTTGAGGCCTGGAATGTTCCCAGCAGCTTTCTCAGCATTGAGCTTTCGACTTAAAGAATCCGCCATAAGAATGTACAGGTATGGAGAGAGAGGGCATCCCTGCCTAATGCCTCTCTTGGCTTGGAAGAAGGGTGTTGGGCGGCCGTTGACTAGTGGTGCAATCCATGGGCTGTCAATGCAAGCTTTGATAAGTTGAACAAAATAAGGCGAGAATCCAAAGGACAGAAGAACTTTACTGAGGTAAGACCGATTCACTCTATCAAACGCATTTGCCATGTCTAATTTAATCACCATTCCTTTCTCTTTCCTCTGTCTGCTGGAATGGATCGTTTCCTGGACCTGGATTACATTATCCAGGATTTGCCTACCTTCCACAAATCCACTTTGAGAGCAGGAGATCACCCTTTTTAACAGTGGTTTAATTCTGTTTGCTAGCAGCTTAGCCAGTATTTTATACGATGCATTACACAACGAAATCGGCCTGTATCTAGAGAAATTTTTAGGATTAGAATCTTTGGGTATTAGTGCTAAGTAAGTGGAGTTGGTTCCTCCACCGATCTTTGCTTTAGCCATAAATCCTCTTATCATTTTCTGCAAGTCCGCCTTTATTATATGCCAGCAAGCTTGAAAGAAATGGATTGTGAATCCATCCGGGCCCGGTGCCTTGTCCGGTTCCATGGCCCATATTACATTTATGATTTCCTCCTCCGTTGTGGGTCTGCAGAGGTTTGCATTTTCTTCTGGACTGATGAGATTAGGAATATTTGAAAGGAAATCACCAGATTCCTCCTCATTACTCTGTACATCTGCATTGTACAGACTTTTGTAATAAGCTTCAGCAGCTGCTTTGACTTGGTTGAACCCTTTGCAAACTTGTCCTTCTGCTGTTTTGATTTCTGCTATGTAGTTTCTTGACAGTCTTGCTCTGTATTGCCTGTGGAAGAAAGGTGTATTCCGATCCCCAGCCTTCAACCACAGACTTCTAGACTTGATTCTCCAATATTCTTCCTCCCTTCGAAAGGATTGATATGCTGTTCGTTGAACTTGTATCTCTGTTTCCAACAATTCTGTTGTGATATCTTTGGCTTCCATGTCATTTTGCAGGTCTTGCAATGTTTGCACTGCCTCTTTTCTTTTTTCAGGAGGAGTATGTGTTGGCTTTTTTATCCATTCTTTCAAGGCATATTTTGTCTCTTTCAACTTCTGCTCCCAAACATAACTTGTGGAGCCGGAGATAGGTTTGGACCAAGCTTTTTTCACAGTATCTAAGAAACCCTCTCTCTCGATCCAAAGAGGGCTGAATCGAAAGGGAATGGGTCCAAGATCTTCTTCTTCTTCGATTAGGAGTTGTATTGGCTTATGGTCGGAGGTAAGTTTTGGCAAAATTTTTGTGATGATAATTTTATTATTCATCATAATGGAACTTTGCACCAGAAAGCGATCTAGTCTTGCAGAGATGTGTTCCAATCCTGTCCGATTATTGGACCAGGTATATATGCCACGAGCTGGGTTGAAATCCATCAGTTCCCAAGTCTGAGAGAGCTCCTCCACCATTGGCAGCAAAGGGTCTCTGCTACTAATTCCCCCCCTCTTCTCTTTTGCTTTCAAAACAATGTTTAGATCACCTGCTATAATGATATTGATGGGGGAATTTGCTTCTAAAAAATCAGAGAGGCTGCTCCAGCACTCTCTTTTTTCAGTGTAAGAGACTGGTACATAAAGATTAAAAAGAGAAATAGTTAACTTACTTGCTTTGTGATTCAGTTCTATGAAGATCCAATGCTGGTTTTCATGATAGTTGATCAGCTGAATTTGGTCTTCATTCCATAGAGTAGCAAGGCCCCCGGAGGTTCCCCTTGCACTAACTGCTTTGCCTGCTTTTTTATGCCACTTTAGTCTATTGGTCTCTAGAAGGGCCTGCCCTTCTATTTTTGTCTCTTGGAGCATGAGTATCTCTGAGGGTTCAGCTTTCAAAAGATCTTTTACAGCCTCAATTTTGGAGGGATTCCCCAGTCCTCTACAGTTCCAAGAGACTAGCTTCATTATTTATTGTTTTGTTGGATGTGGCCTCCCTTGGAAGGCCTTGGTCTGGTATTTCGCCCAATAGACATTTCTATTGTAGGCTGGCTTCCTTGTGTTTTGAGCCTTTCTGCCTCCTCCTCCCTCTTTTCCTTTCTGGATTTCCTTCCTGCTTTTTTTGTTTGACGCTCGAAGGTTTCGTCCTCCGATGTATCCGAGCTCTCCATTGGTTTTTTCCTTGCTATATCCGCATATGATAGGTTTATTGGGCTGTCTTGGTTTGGTTCACTCTGGGTGGCTTCCGCTCCCTCTTTGTTTGGAGGTGTAGTTTCTTCTTGCTCCTCATTCTCCTGCGTTGAGTTAACTTGATGGATCTGCTGTTCGCTTTCTATGCCATTTGGATTTGCCTCCTCTTCTTGGTTTGTTTTGGATCTGTTGGTTTCTCCATTCTTATTGCCTTTTCCTGTACCTTTTTTTGAGTTTGCATTTTTCTGCACTAAGATCCATTGGTCCCCATTTTGTTTGTCGCCTTGTTCCTCCGCCTTCTTCTTGCAGTGTTTTGCAAAATGGCCATGTCCATGGCAGTGTCTGCATTTAAAAGGCAGCTGCTCATAGTCCAACTCTTGCACGTATGTCCATCCAGCTACAGTAAGTTTAATTGCTTCTGGCAACCCTTCTTCCAGATCCACTTCAACACATATGCGTGCACATGAATACTGATCCTTCCTAGCAGCTTCTTCTCCATCCACGAACACATATACAGCCCAACTGAGAATACCGATCTCTTCCTAGCGCTCATGATTCATATTCTCAACGCATTTTGATCTCATGGTTTTGTGATTCAGCTGAGGAAAAGAGGAAGCCCACCAGGCTCAGAGATATTGAAGGAACGTCCAGAATAGCTTGCCCAGATCACTGCCCATGTACAATTGGGCCCAGCAGAGTTATGCCTTCCATTTCTGTTGTTGAACTTACTGTCCCAAGACTCGTACAAAAAACAAGAACATCCTCATCTAGCACAGCTTGATCCTTCTGGTTGAGGGTCAGCTCTGCTGTCCATCCCCACCCATTTTGCCATGCAACAAGAGGCCTAGCAACTGCTCAGTTTATACCTTCTACCAAGTTACAACTGGGCATCCTCTTCCTAAATGAGAGACAAGAGATAGCCTCCCTCGCCAACCTCTATGATTCAGAGGGAGGGCGCTTTGGGCCCGAGGCAACTAATGATTTAAATGCCAGAACCTCCGGTGGCAGAGGAGGGGAGGCAGACTCCCCAATGGCCTCCATGATTTACAAACGCCCAGATCAGGCCTTGCTAGGGACGCTGAGACAGTCACACTAGTGCAGCCATCCACGAACACTGCACAGAGAGGCAAAGAACACCCTCGGACAGATCAGCTGCGAATAGAAATTAGCGCAGCCAATAAAGGATAAATTTATCTTTATTTTAACTAACATAATTTAATCACAATTAAACTATGTGATTGATTATTCACTAACCTAAACTAATTTTATTTTAGCCTAATCACGTTTAAACAATGTGATTAGCCTAACTATTCTACTTCTCCTATTACAATGTGGCATTTTAACTAGCAACAGATTTATTTAAAAAATTTCTAAGTATTGATTGATGCATTTTTTCATTTTTTGAGTGGCATTTAGGCTTGCTCACTCCTATAAACTAATTTTTTATGGGGTATTTTATTCTTTTTCTTTTTCTCATATTTTTTGATTTTTTGTTCTTTTCGCATATCTATTTTTTGTATCCCCTTTTGTTTATTATTTCTTTTCTTTTCTTTCTTTTTTATTTTTGGAAAAAAATTTCCAGAATGGAACATTATTTACAACATATCATGTACAAAATTACAACTACAATCAAGTCATCCTATAAAAAATAGGACACTAACATATTCAACCTTGCGACCCCTTCGCAGACAACCTAACATACCAACTACCATGGTAATGTTTTTTTCAACGCAACAGACAAGATGTATTTAAAATTTGTTATAACACAACACCAACTATATCATAGCATATTGTAGGGTTGAACATGTAGCCTTTGTTATATAACTAGATGGCCTTTACAATGGGCCAGGGAGTAGTATGTTGTGAATACTATCAAGTAGAGTTACTCTTATGTTGTCTAAACTTTGTATAGTTTTGAAGGATAGTTTTTTTTTAAGCGTTTTTTTGGTTTTCCAAGGAGGCTAAAGTAGTTTTCTACTTACTATTATCTTTGTAAAAAAGTTGGGGGTGATATTTGTTGCAGTTTGAATACTTGGTGATTGCAAATTTCATTCTTATAATCACTTAATATAGTAGTCACTCATTGGAAATTAGACCAAAGACGTAGCCTACATTGGGTGAACTTAATTAACAACTTGAGTTCTTCTTCTCTAATTTTTTTCTTCTCTTTATTTATTCAAGTTTAGTATTTGCATTCACTCATTAAGCTAATCACACTTATAATTTCAATTCAAGTCATAATTTTTTGGATCAACAATATATCATTCAAAAGAAATATCCGAAAACAAAAACTTTTGACTAGGGCTATGGATTTCCACGACAACCCCTGATCCCTCAAATTGCTCAAAAACATCATTTATGGTCTCAAAATGACCCTATAAGTTTGGGACCAAAAAATAATATAAAAAATAACAAGAAGATAGAGAATCATTGAGACAATGGAAGAGGTGTGTGGTCATGGTTATCCAGTTGGAACAATCCTCCCCCTTTATGAAGTAACGGTCCTCATTGCGTCAAGTTCCCTCATCAAATGGGGAAACTTCTACTAAATTTGGCTACCAGTGAGTTACTTGTTTAGCCAAAATGTTTCTCTACTTTGACAACCCAATATAGTCTTATTTATTGTTGGTAGGTATCATTTTTCTCGGTGTCCATGATCCAATCTAGTATAGCCTTTTTAATGCATTCATGATTGATTTATATGGAGACCAATTACTCAAATTCCTTCGAGGTGTCCTATAGAGGTGGAAAATATGGTCGAAGCAACCCCATAATAAATATTGGGTGCAAGCAATGGAAAGGAGGAATACTCAATCCAAAATCATTTTTACCCGCAAACTTTATGATTGTGTAAGGAACATGATATGAATCTTCAGGGATAATATTTAGAGGCTTGAATGCCAAGAGAGGAGGAGAGAAAACATATAAAATTTCCTTGAAACTAGTCACAATAGAATTGATAAAAATGCAAGAACTAAATACATCACAAAAATATGAAGAGAAGGAGAGAGGGAGACAAAAAATTAGAGAAGAAAGATTCCATTAAAAAGAAAAATTACATGCAATGAGGCCAATTTTGGGACCCTCATTATCAGTCTTCACTCTCCTCGTATTTCCATCTTATAAGGAATATTATTGACAAAATCAACTTTAATTATAGGATTTACTTAGTCTGAACTACATATCTATGAAGTTCCCTTTACATAAAATATTACTATATGACTTATACATCCAAACTTATACTATAAGCCCCCTTAAGATTCAAATCGTCTCATATCAAAGTGGTTTGAGCAGTCCTATTAGGGGTTGTGACTTATTATTTTTGTAAATGTAACCACACCTTGTAACCAACCTCAAATTTATGTGGAACCATGTGTTATTCATGTCACTACTTGTCTCTGCATTGGTTTTCTATAATATATAATGGATCTATTATCGAAGGGACCATGTAAGAAGCCATGGCCTATTTACATGCAAGATCTCATGGCCTATAAGGATCTCATTTTTGTTAAGTGAAATAGTAGATGATATGTAGGGAGAGATTAAGGATATCAAAACCCCCTCTCTATTTAGTATTCCTTCAAAAAACACTTCCCCTCTAAAGGTGATCTTAATATTTCCAAATAAGTTATAGTCCATGACACTAACACAAGTATGTTGATCAATGGACACTCATGTAGTGCTATAAATTTTCCATATCCAACAACACTATGGCCTCACAAATGGCTAGATCTCTTAGCATTCAGCTCTATAATAGAAATATAACTCTCGACTTTCCTTGGTTATAAGTAGATAACTAGCAATACTCGACATTTTGTCTGACATGAATGCATTCAAAAGATTATATATATATATATATGTTTATGTGATTGATATCTCACCCAGTACATGCATACATACATACATACATACATACATAGATATATATATATATATATGCATGTACTGGGTGAGATATCAATCACATAAACATATCAATTTAAGATATCAAATTGCGATTGAAAGAGGACCAAGAAACTCTCTTGGGAACCAATGATTATCTTGTGAAAAAATAAAAATAGAGAAGCTTGCATTGTGTTGGAGGCTACATTCTTGTTGATTATTGCCTTAATCCTAGAGAATTGTTTGGATTTGTGATGGAAGCAATCTAATAACTATTATAGCAATGTTTAAGTGGGTAGAAGATGTTGTAAGTATACATAACAACTAGAAGTATGAATTCCCATTGTTTGATCTTGGCAATTGATTTTTGGGCTCTTGGTACTCCACAACTGGAGGTGTTGAGAGCTAGAGTGACTTTTGTCCATGTTTAGAGACATTAGGTGTGAGAGTGGAACAATGTAGCCATTGAAAATGAACCACAAAGTTGGAGGTATTATGATATTATGAGCTTGAGTGGGTGTAATACACACCATAAACCTAAGAGGTATTAGATAATTATAATTTTAAAAGGTCTCTACACTAGAGAATAATCGTTCAATTCAATGTCTAAATTACCTAATCAACATTTTGGATTTGTAACCCATCCACAACATTAAATATTAAAATTATGCAATAAAAATTATCTACCCCTCATTAGCTTCAATGAAATTAATAATCGTTATTTTGATCCACTTCAATTAAAACCAGTTAATAATATGTTGTGTTCTAACCACTTATATATGCTAATTAGAAAACTCTAGCATTTCTACTCACATCTATTCCCCATTGTCAATCCAAATCTCTACCTTACATAACAATCCCTGAATCATGTAGATTTTTGTCAAACTAAATCACAATAAACAATCAGAATCATAACAATCCCCAATCATATAAATTTATGACATGTGTAGATTAATGCCATACACAAATAAAACTCCATGCATCTACGTCAAGCCCTTTACCCTTTATATTCCATATGCAACTTTGCCCAAAATTGGGAAAAAATCAATAAACTAGATTACTTAAAAAAAACTGATAGTGTGTAAGGAACACCTTTATAATCCACACCAATAAAATACCGCCACATGTTTTGGATTGTAAAGCCACTCAGTGATAACGTAATAATATAAGCCATGGTCCATCTAAGACCAGCCTTTTCCAATAAACATCATTAAAGTCCATCTCTAACCTTTTCCAATAAACACTATTAAAGTCCATCTCTAAAAAGAATTATGATAACTTTATTCTATTGCATTCTCGTACGATGCTTCTCCTAGCCATGGTCAATACCCGTGAAGCCAAGCATTAACTTAAGGTTTTTGCCCTATGATTTCGATCTTCCATGATACCATTTATCATTATATTTCCATGAGACCATTAACCTATTTATCATAATTATGCATAAGCACATTGCACCGTAATCCTATGACCAGATACATAGTGCCAGTTAAAGCCATGTGCTGCAAATTATTTATATTCATGGCCAAGTTTAGTCTAATTTTTTATTTGAACCTTACAGATCGCAACAACAGCTATTTGACTTAATAACGAACAAGACAGGCCTCCAATCATGTCGTGAGACGATGTTGAGGTTAACTATACATTGGTCATTATAGCAACTCAAATTCCAGACCTCCTCCTTTTAGAAAATCTATCATTAGCGCGACCATCAATTCTCACAAATCAAAAAATCAAATGGGTTATGAACCTTGAGCCTATATGGCTTAACAAAATCAAACCTAATGCGCGCTGGTAATCTTCCATCACATACGGCTATATTTCATGGTATTTTTACCATCTCTCCGTGATAAGGGAAATTCATAGTAGATTTTTTCTTCTTCTAGAAATTGACCCAAAATTTCTCGAGATTTTGTAAGTTGGGTTTCATTTATCATTAAAAAATCTGTTCATGAAATTTAATCTCAAAAAGATTCTAGCTCACTTGAATCCTCAATGTTTTTTAATTAAATTCTATCTCATTCAAAAAAAAATTGTTCACATAAAATAAAGAGATTATGCCCTCTGTGGAAAAAGAAAACTGCAGTACACCCAATTGCAAATTCACGAAATTGCCGATCGTCATCAACACGAAAATTCACGAGATTGCTGATCGTCATCAACAACGCTAGTCCTTACAGTTTGATGAAGAGTTTAGTTTATTAAATCATATGTAATTTGCTGATTTTTTTGTACCTCCAGCAATAACAGAGTCCCTACAACCAGAATCAAGACTTTCTCCTTACCCACTTAATTACATGAAAGAGCTAGATTCCATCGCTTCAGCACTTAAGTTTGATTCTGTTAATGTAAAACCAGTACGAGTTATGAGGTTGGGTACTTTTATCCGGGTTTTTTCCAACCAAAAATTCTCAAATGGACATACGGTCTTATATGAGATATACATGTAGAAAATTGTTCACAGATTTGATACAGTAAAATGTTATTATCAGGATTATGTGAAGTATGGTGGAGGCTTTTGAGATAATTTAATTTCCAAAAGATGATACTTATTCCATCTTTTTTATGAAATATTATATTTAAATTTTGTGTTTTTAATTTAATAATATATTTGAAGTTTAATTATTTTTTTATCAAAATTTCAAATAAAGGAGAGAAAATAGATATTCTTATTCTATTGCATTAGTATTATAAAACTTAAAATTAGTACTTACTACTTAGCTTAAACATAATTTAAAATTATGTTTAATTATTTTTTTAATTAAACATAATTTAAAATTATGTTTAATTAAGTTTAATTATTTTTTTATCAAAATTTCAAATAAAGGAGAGAAAATAGATATTCTTATTCTATTGCATTAGTATTATAAAACTTAAAATTAGTACTTACTACTTAGCTTAAACATAATTTAACTAAACTAAAAACAATAAAGACACAGATTTCGTTACAAAATAAATAACTAATAAAATATTGCATTGTTAAATATCATCACCAAAAATTAAGAAAAGTGATTAATTAATATTGTTTATATTAAGTTATATACACTTTAATAATATTTATGTGTTTTTATTTTTCATTAATATATATAATTTTTTATAATCAAATTTATTAAAATATGATTTTTATAATAATAAGTCAATTTAAATTAAAATATGGAGAAAATATTATAATTCAAGAAAATAAAAAATAATAGGAAAAAAAACAACTAAAATAAATTAAAATTAAATAAATAAATAAAACTAAAAACAAAAAATTAGTAACTATAATAGAAATAGAGATTACTAAACAAACTATAATAACACCTCAACTAATCTTACAAAACAATAAATTTAAACAATAATAATAAATAACAAAAATTAAATTCTTAATATTAAACTATAAATAAATGCCACAATTTTTTGATAAAAATAAACTAGCAAAACTAATTACCTAATACCATAAATGCCGTAGGTATACCCAATAGTAGAATCTTTTCTTAAAATATTTTGAAAAATAAACGATCGTATATTAATATTGCCCAATTTATTTGCATTGAATGAAAAAAAGGGAAATGTACATTTTAATTTAAAGTAGTTATAACAATTTTGAATAATAGATAATGGGATGTTAATATTGTACAATTTATTTGTATTCCAAGATTTAAATTTAATTGTATTAAAGATATTGAGAGAGAAATGGCTATTTTGTAATAAAAAAATTATAATTTCATCACTTTCAAATAAAATTGAACCCAAATTTCTTAATAATTTCAGAATTTTATAAAAACTGCTCAATCAAATACGAGACGGTTAAGAATTTGCTTTCCCAAATTCAGAATTTAAATTTTAACAAAAACTACTAAATGAAATTCAGAATTGAGATTTTGACAAATTTTGGCCAGACAAAATCCAAGGTTAAGTGGCAGAGTCCAGAGTCCAGGGATTAAGCATCTCATAGGACTGAGAAAATGAAATCCCAAAGGCTTCCATAGATATAGCATGGACCCTTTGAGTTTAAACTGCCACCGAGCATTTATGGCTGCTGCAGATGCAACTTTTGGAAGTATTATAAATCCCTGGAGGACAAGTATCATAAAACTAGGAATTTTTTTAATTAGAGAGAGATTGTTTTTATCATAGAATTAAGCACAAGTATTATAAAACCATGGCCATTAATATTTTTAGTCAGAGAGGTATTGTTTGATCATATAAGTGCTTACTAAATTCGGAGTTTTACAAAAATAAGTATTCCCCAGCGCTAAGAAATGTAACTCTCCATTAATGAAGAAGTAAATGCTCGTATTGCATACAGCATCATTTACATTTGCAGGTAGTTGCAGAATTAAACGATCGTGCCAATTTGGCTTACATCAACGACTCAGAAAGTGTCAAATATGTCGAAATTATCATCACAATAACCAGAAGGTGATAAATGTGCAACAACCGATCCGACGCCTAGAAGGAAAATAGGCTTTTGGGCAAAAATGAAGACACATATTCACAAAATTGAGATTACCATTTCTGGAGTAGAGAATGACGATACGTCTCTGCTATTTCTCTGCTAACTATGACTTGCAGATTCAGTTTATGGAGCGAAACAATTGTTAAGTACGTCCTCAAAAAAACTGCCGCTACAAGTAGCACTGGTACAAGTAGCTGACATCCTAATCTTCAACGCAGAGGAGGGAAGCTTATTCTTATCTTCCGCTGGCGACAACTTTTTCTCGTCCATCAAGGAAACGCTGCCATCTCGTTTCTGCATCGACATATTTGAATTGCAGCGGCTTCTGACATAGTCATCTGCAATATAAAAATCCATATTAACCATATCCATCGAAAACTTGCCAAGCTGTTGCTGTAACCCGTCACAGATAACTAAACTAGGCCCCGCAATATGTGCTATAAATGCCGACTTAATTAAGTACAGAAACTAGGGCAGACTACAAGCACGGATGAATCAATGAGTTAAGTCTTCGTCTGGTGATTAAATAGAATGGAATGGAACAAACTCCAGGTGATAACGTATAGGGCACGATAGGAGATAGGAGTGACGAATCAGTAGAGAACAGAAAACTGTGGGTGGGAGTTATCCGGGGGCTGGAAAACCCGAGGGTAATGGACAGGTTGCTGCCAGTCTGTCTCTCGTTTAGGCAGAAAGTCTGCAGAGTACATGATATTTTTTTAGATATGATATGATATGACATGACCGCCTATTTTTTTAGATATGATATGAGTGATATGAGTCGGCCTCTTTTTGTCACATGCCCAGCGCAGAAAATGTATATCTCAAAGGATATTTTAAGTATAGGATTAAGTTATTACCATGTTTACGGTGAGTCCAGTTTATGGTTTTGTTAGTTTTATTCTTTTTATAATTTGTTTGGATGGTTGAAAATTTTTATATAGAAAGTTTTTGTATTTATTAGGAAAAGTTATTATAATTTAGTTGTCAAATTAACGGTGAACACAATTATTTCTGGCTATTGCTTTTTACTAATGCAAGCTTACTCATCATTCTTATTCAAGGAAAACTATGCCACTTGGAATAACCTGTTGCTGGTCGTAAGGGGGCAAACGTTCACTCCTGGGAGATGCCTCTGGGTCTTGGGCCATTAGCAAATCATAAACAGTGTTAGGGCACACTCCATGGAAAGTTCTATTGTCAAAAGGTTTTGTTTTGAAATGCTTTAAAGTTTATGAATAAGGTTTTATGGTGAAATAGAAATATATTTTAAAATTATTTTAACTATTGATTAAATTTGTTTATTTAGTTGTCTAATCATAAAAATATGGTGGATAGTATCAAAACACTTATTTTATCATAAGTTTCACATTAAAAATCATAAAAATTAATTAAATTATAATTTTAAATTATTATTATTAACTATAAAAATTATATATATAAAACAAGATTTTTAACTATAAAATTTATTTTTATTTTAGTATGGAGATTCTTAATTTGTAAATAGGCTTTGTTACAATATCATAGGGAATACCATGGCTTACTAATACCACTTGCTCAAAACAAACTATGACTCTCATTTATGTGGCAATTTTTTTATTAATCAATTTAATTAAAAGAGAAAAAATGACATAACTACTTTTGAGATATTTATTAACCTTTGCTTTATGACTACTATTAAAAATATTCTAGAATATTTTATGGATATTAAATCTATACTATATTCATTTAATAATTATCGACAATTATGGACTTTGTCGAAGGACAAGAGGTTAGGGGGTGAGTCTGCCACCCCATCAACTTGCAAATCATTTATGAAGGGGGTGGCATGGCCAACCCAATACATGCACAAATATTCGAGACTGTAACGATCATTTAACATGGTAAAGACTCAGTCAATGTTTTTCTCTGATGTTAATTCAACGTCCTTGCAACATTTATGGTGGAAACCATAAATGCCTCTACTGCAAGTGGGATTTTTTGAGGTCGTCATTGGCAACGAAGGGCCTGCTAGAAATTGTTCAGTTGTTATACTCGGAAATTCTTTCCCATCGTTCTCTCTTGTGTACCTCACGGTGCTAAATATCAAGTCATGAGTTGGTACAATACTTAGAAAAAAAAAATTTATCTGGTTGGCCAATGATTTAATAATGTTCTAATGATTTCTAGAGCAATATGGGCTATTGAAGCATGGGGATCTTATTGGAGCAACAAAGCAGTGGTTTATGTCTAGTCGAATGACAGTTTAGATGCTAGCTTGTGGAAAGTTTAGTACTAGCTAAGCACACAACGAGAAGAAATTGACTTCAAACCAGACCACCTTCATGGAGCTTCTCACAAGTCGGGATGTTTCTCTCTAGGTTTGATGTTGTCTAGGCCAGGATTCATTTCATATTTCTATGCTTTGCTACATGTAGTCAATGAGTGGAATAGTAGTGTTCATATGATGATAATTCATAAGCTCCTTACCTTTGTTTTTATTCAATTATTTTGTAAGTCAAATGTTTTAATTCAGTCGGGGGCATCATTATAAATGGGTTTTGGTTGCACAGATGGTGGGGTACTGATAACATCTTGAATAAATATCCTATATATAGTGTTTCTTTGGTCCTCCTATTCTTCTTCTCCCTTGCCCAATGTTGGCATATTCATTCTAGCTTGTCTTCTTGTCATCCCAGTCTGCATTTGGTTTTCCCTTGTTCCTGATCCTCTATCTCAAGTGTTAAGTGTGTTGAACCTTGGCCTCTACATCCTCGGTGCAGTATGCCTCCATGGTCGCATATGCGCAACTACCGAGGAGGTGGATATTGTGCCCCCCAAGGACATAACGGTGTCCAACATCAAGCCCAAGGAGTTGCAAGTTCGGTTCACTGTGTTGTCCCCCCTGAAATCTACAATGAAATCCGCCACTTAGAATCTAATGTTGCAGCAAATTATCAAGCCTTTTCAGACTCTAAGATTCTTGAGTTATCTCACTAGGTTCCTGACCCTAGCCACACCAAGGGAAGGAAAAAATCGTACCTCAACTCCATATCACTTCACTGGTGAATGAAAACCCTATTGTGAAGGGTTTTGAAAGATACAGAGGAGAGGTATGATATTTTCTCTACTTTGAATGATATCAAGTGTGCCTAGTATCAACATCACATTTGTGTGGAAAGATTGAAAGCCGGGATTTTTCATCCTAAGAGTGATCTCTAGCGTGATGCAGATATTCCAGCACGTCCAGATTCAAGCGCCAAAGACCACACACCAGTCACATTTTTTGGATCTTGATTTTTTATTATGTAGAACAATAACTTTTTATATTATAGTGTAGTGGTTGATAAGACTTTTTCGCTTCGATTAACATATTTTTAGATCTATTGCAATAAATTAAAACCACTTACAATAAACATTGTTTTAACTTTGAAAATCTAATAATATATCCTAATATTTTGGTGATCTAAAATAATACCCATATTACCTTAAATATGATAATTAAATTAAAATTTTATAATTTCTATTTAAAATAAAATTATTAATATAATTAATTCAAATATAGTGTAAATTGATTTCAGATTTATATCTAAATGTACATTACATAATATAATAATTTTATATTTGAATAAATAAATAATTTCAGATTTATATTATAATGCATACATTACATAATAAAATAATTTTATATTTAAATAAATAAATAAAAGTGATTTAATAAGTGACGAAAACCCAAAAAAACGTTTCGAAGGGTGGAACTACAATTTCCCGTAACATTTTAACTGTAACGGGAAAAGATTTCCCATTGAAAAGAGATTTAACTCTTCAAAAAATGAATAGGATAAATGATTTTAAATGTCGAGATTTTCAATTGGAAAGGGATTCAACATTCAAAGGAGTTGAATTGTAGAAGTGATTTAATAAGTAGCAAAACTTTTAAATAAAAGGTTCAGGGTGAAAATATAATCTCAGTTATATAATGGAGAAATTTTTTAATTAAAGAGAAATTAAGTTTATCCATAAAATTATTTATTTTCTCAAATATATTATTGAAAACTAATTTGTGCCTGTCAACAAATTGCAGAAGACAGAAGTTTGGACAAACACGCGGGAGCTCACAGGTGCAGATCACCAGGAGCTCCCACCAGCGAATGCATTCGCTTGGAGTTCTTCATTAAGCATCAAGAATTAAATAGATACATAGGCAAAACAGATCCTAATTAATAGGAACTGAATGTCAAATAAAGAGCAAATCATAACTACGTAACCTATTCTCCATTAATTTCTAACACCCCCCCTTAATGGAGAAAGGGATTTTTAAACACACCTAATGTATCCCTAAACAAATCAAACTTCAGTCTTCCTAGTGGCTTAGTGAATATATCAGCCATGTTATCACAAGAATTACAATACTCTACTGAAATCTCTTTGGACTGCACTTTCTCCCTAACAAAATGAAATTGAGTGTCTATGTGCTTAGTGTTTTTATGAAACATAGGATTGTAAGCCAGTTTGATGGAACTCTGATTGTCGCAATTGATGATTATAGCTTCTGTCTGTTCTTCCCCTGCATCTTGGAGAAGTCTACGCAACCAAACTGCCTCACATGTCGCTGCACACATGGCTTGATATTCTGTCGTTTATGATGTGCCAGTCAAGATGTTGCTTGCCGTACCAAGAGATGACCACCCAAATTCTGAAGGTGAATCAGAATCATTCATCTTCTGTCATCTAGATTTCCCGCCCAATCAGAGTCTGTATAACCTGTCAACTTAACATCAAATGAGTCAGAATACAAAATACCAAAATCTGATGTCCCTTGCAGATACCTTAATACTCCTTTCGCTGCACTCCAATGACTGTCATGGGGTTGAGTCATAAACTGACTCAAAACACTCACTGCATAGGCTAAGTCAGGTCTTGTTGTAGTCAAATAAATAAGACTACCAACCAACTGTCTGTACAATGTTGCATCTGCATATTTCGAACCATCATCCATCTGAAGTTTGCTATTCTACTGTAAAGGTATGCATGAAGGCTTACACTCATCCATCTTAAACCTGGATAACAGACTCTTTGCATACTTACCCTGGGACAAGAAGGTTTGACTTGAATCTCTCCAAACTTCTAGACCCAAACAGTATTGCATTTCTCCAAGGTCCTTCATCTCAAATTTCTGTGATAATTGCTGCTTGATTTCTTCAATGAGATTGTCTGCACTTCCTATTATTATCAAATCATCTACATACAAAGAAATCACCACTATCTGCCCTTCATTATTAAACATGATATATAAATTGGGATCATTTTTTCTCCTTTCATAACCATTCATGAGGAAAAAAGAATCATTTTTTTCATACCAGGATCTAGGTGCCTGCTTTAAACCATATAAAGCTTTCTTTAATCTACACACTAGATGTTCTTCTCCCTTCTTAACAAATCCTTCAGGTTGTACTAAGTATACTTCTTCTTTTAAATCACTGTTTAAGAAAGAAGACTTAACATCTAATTGATGTATTTTCCAATGATGTTTAGTGGCTAAAGCAATGATCATTCTGATGGTGTTTAATTTTGCAACAGGGGCAAATGTCTCCTCAAAATCAATACCTTCTATCTGGGAATATGCCTTTGCCACCAACCTTGCTTTATGTTTATCAATAGACCCATCTGCTCTAAATTTCAACTTAAATAACCATTTGCAACCTATGGGTTGTTTATCATCAGGAAGTTTTACTAGATCCCAAGTATTGTTCTTAATGATGGATTCATATTCCTCATTCATTACTTTCTTCCATTCAAGACTTTTACTAGCTTCATAAAAGTTAGAAGGCTCTGCAATGTTTAACATACCAGTCATAAGCGCACAATCCCTATATCGAGCTGGTAACTGTCTTGGCCTGCTTGATCTTCTGAGTGGTGGGGGTTCAATTATTCTGCTTGTTTCTTCCCTTTGTGGATTGAACTCCACATTATCCTGCTGCTGTTCCTGCTTCTGTTCCTGCTTCTGTTCTTGCTGCTGACTGACTCTTGTTTCAGTATCCTCTTCTAAGAGTAAAGGCACATGCCATTCTTCATTGTTTTGGACAGGATTTCCATCATCAATCTGTTCATGGAATAATACATCTCTACTGACAAACACCTTGTGAGTAGCCGGGTCAAACAATTTATAAGCCTTATACTCACTGCAGTATCCAATGAACGTGCATTTAATGGCCTTTGAATCTAACTTCTTCCTGTTCTCTTTGGGAACATGTGCAAAAGCTTTACAACCAAATACTCTAAGATGACTTACTGCAGGCTTCAAGCCAAACAATGCTTCAAAAGGAGTTTTATACTCAAGACTTTTAGTGGGACTCTTATTTTTTAAATACACTGCAGTATTAATAGCTTCTGCCCAAAAACCATTGGTTAGATTCTTACCTTTCAACATACTGCGAGCACACTCCACCAATGTTCTGTTTTTCCTCTCAGCAACTCCATTCTGCTGAGGAGTGTAAGGTGTTGTGAATTGCTGCTGTATCCCATGCTCGTTGCAATATTTGATGAAGACTCATTTCTTAAATTCCCCCCCTTGATCTGATCGAAGAATCCTGATGAACTTTCCTGTTTGCTTCTCAATCATGTTTCTGAATTGCTTGAAATATTCAAAAACATGACTTTTCTGTTTAAGAAAATACACCCATGTGAATCTTGTACATTCATCAACAAAGATTAAAAAATAATAGGCCCCCCCTAACGACCTCGTCTGCATTGGGCCACATAAGTCAGTATGTACAAGTTCAAGTATATCCCTCTGTTTTCTATCTTTAACGGCAGGAAATTCATCTCTATGTTGTTTACCGAACGCACATGCCTCACAATCAATATGCAACTTTTTCAAAACAGGAAGACCCTCTACCATACCTTTGTTTTGCAGCAGAAAGAGATCACCAAAGTTAATATGCCCAAGTCGCTGATGCCACAAATTTTCAGCAGACTTATTTGACACCATCAAGGCTTGCTGAGGCGTACTTTTCACATCCAATTTGTAGAGTCCTCCTATGCGAATATCTGTAGCAATGGGCTTCATCTGATCCAACAAATATTTAATAATGCAATGAGATTTAAAAAATTCTACCTTGAGGTCCTAATCTGTAATCTTGGACACAGAAATCAGGTTCTTCTTAATGCCAGGAACATACCACACATCAGATATATTCCTGATCTTACCATCAGGCAGAGTAACAATGACATATCCATGTCCCTTGATCTCGTACCCACTATTATCTCCAAGATAGACTTTTACTCCAGAGTTAGATTCTTTAAAATTTCTGAACCATTGCTTTTTACCTGACATATGCGAGGAGGCTCCAGAATCCATGAACCAAATATCTAATTCATCCTCCTCAGTAGCAGTGTCAGCCTCGGCCATAAATAGTCTAACATCCAGATTCTGATCTAGGTCTGTATCTGCATCTG
The DNA here is from genome assembly GCA_034641835.2 of Pinus albicaulis. Lineage (NCBI taxonomy): Eukaryota > Viridiplantae > Streptophyta > Pinopsida > Pinales > Pinaceae > Pinus > Pinus albicaulis. The sequence goes on from CM076581.1 coordinate 102,067,767, forward strand.
CATCCGCCAAATGACCTGCATGCCTTCTCTGATTGTACCTCTCTTGATTTGCCTTCTTCTTGCGACAAAATTTAGCAATATGGCCTATCTTACCACAATAAAAACATTCAAGAGCAGAGTTATTTCTATACGAGGTCATACCTTGTGGTGTCATTTTTGATGTGTTGCCCCTCCTCTGATCAGCCATCGCTCTCCCTTTTGGCTTGAACTTTGTTATCAATGCAAGATCTGGATCTTGAGGCTTGAGAGACGACCTCCTTTCCTCTTCATGTAGCAAAATTCCAGTGAGCTCTTCAAAACACGGAGGCTTTTCCCTTGCATTCAATCCAGTTATAAACATCTGATAGTCATCTGTCATACCGTTCATGGTGATTGTCACCAGATCATCATTTGCCACGGTTTGACCGATATCAGATAGTTTATCTTTAACTTCCTTTATCCAGGATAAGAATGACGAAACAGACTCATTCTCCTCCATCTTGATTGAGAGGATCTTCTTTCTAAGGAACAAGGTTCGGCTAGTATTCTTAATTTCATACATGTCTTTGAGATTTGTCCAAATCTCATTCGTTGTCTTGCAATCCCGAATATGAGGGATGACGCAATCTTTAACCGACAATTTTAGTAGAACTTTTGCCTTCAGCTCCCTTTTCTCCCATTCTTGAATTGTTGCATTCGTTCCACCATTTGCAACAGTCGGCTTACCTTCATCGCCGATGACAATGCTATAGGTATTCTGACCCTCAAGCAAAGTTTGAAGTTTAAATTTCCAATTTGTGTAATTGGAACCATCCAACTTGCTGCTTTCATTTAAGTAATCTGCCATTTGAGAATTCATCTTGGAGGAAAAAAAAAAAAAAAAACAGGCTACCCCCAGCAACTTAAAAAAAAATGAACAATTCTCAATTATCACAACAAATTGAATATGGTTGTGACTTACAACAGTTGTGAAATACAAATTATGAATAAGCAGCAGATCACTAATTATTAACTTCAGAAATTTGTTTCAGTGAAAGCGTTGATATCGCTCTGCATAAACTAGATGCCAAACTGTTTGCATAAAAAAATAACGCTGCATAAATCTCTTGAGGAAGAAGATGATAATTCTCTTGAGCCAAAGGGGCTTGCGGCAGGAGCATCAGCAAATGACTCGACAGGAGCACCAGCAAATGATTCGACAGGAGAACCAGCAAATGAGTCAGCCGTTATCCTTGATTTCGATTGAGATATAACTTCGCTTACAATTCGGCGCTTTCTGTCTTTGTGAGCATTGCACAGTCGGGGAAAGAATATCCCTTCCCCATTCAGAGGGATGTCGCCACCGGCAATGGCCAGGCTGCAGTCGCTTTGTCTGAGATATTCGAGAGAGTGATAGCGACGGATGCGAGCGAACAGCAGATCAGCTACGCTCCCAGGTGCTCCAAGCTCTTACGGCACCTTTAGAATAAACAACCTTCACAGCCTTCAGCCTTTGTAAAAAAACGCCCTCACGGCCTTTGTAAAAACGCCTTCACGGCCACAGGATCTGCCTCATGCAGTCAACAGAAAAACGCAGCTCCATTCCAACGAGCCACCACGCACAACCTCTCTCAGCTCTTCCTGAGCTCTGATACCATGTCAACAAATTGCAGAAGACAGAAGTTTGGACAAACACACGGGAGCTCACAGGTGCAGATCACCAAGAGCTCCCACCAGCAAATGCATTCGCTTGGAGTTCTTCATTAAGCATCAAGAATTAAATAGATACATAGGCAAAACAGATTCCTAATTAATAGGAACTGAATGTCAAATAAAGAGAAAATCATAACTACGTAACCTATACTCCATTAATTTCTAACAGATGTATTTTCTATAATTAATATGTATTTAGTCAAAGTTAAATAGCTTAATAAAAATAATAAAACTGCCAACATTGGAATTTAAAAACAAATTTTATTTTTAACTTGATTTTTATTTTATAATAATAATTTTTTTATGGTTTACTGTATCAATCTAGTATTAGCTATATCAATAAATGACATTTCTATTTCCACCATGAATCTCAGACTATGACATGTTTGACTATATAACATGATTATCTACTTTAATTCCTCTAAAGTACATGAATGCCTTTTTTTTGTAAGCCAGTACAAGATATTTCTGTCAATAAAGACATGTTTACATTGATAACATATGTCCTCCAAAAAGGACTTTTGACATAGACTCGAAAGAAGAAACTACCATGGATTGGGTTTGAGAGAGTCAACAGAATCACCCGACTTGGGGATTGTCTTCAAAACAACTTTTTTTTCCTCTCATTTTCACAACCTTGGTCCAACCTACAGAAGATGGATCAACCAAGGTAATTTTTGTTGAGAGTTGAAGGAGATTCCTTCTCGGAATCAGAAGATGCAGATTCATAAGCACGCTTCAACATACCCAAAGAGACATCTTTAATTCTCATCTCCCTATTTGCAGGGGGAACTGGGATCCCAACTGAATCCTCATAAGGTTGATGAGTAGCAACATTCTAATCTTGATCCCTTGGAATCATATCATCATCAATACCCTCATCCTCTTGTTCAGAAGTAGAAGAAGGCTCACCCTCCATAGGAGGTTGTTCAAAAGGTTTCCAACTTTTATATTTAGACATGAACTATGTAAATGGCCAGTTTGAAGACAAAAATAGCATTGAAATGCAATATTCTCATAATCCTAAGATTGGGTCCAATGGTAATCACCAATTTTTTAATTTATTTGATCCAGAAACCCTTTACTAATGTCAATTTCTACACATATTCCTCCATAGGTGTACAAATCACACTGCCCTCAAGAGGTATCTGTGGTAAGATAACGACCCAAGGAATTACCTATGCCCTCAAAAGCTAAAAAGTGTCAGAGATGGGTAGGAAAACTAGGAAGCCATGCCCATATTGGAAGCTTGGTAATGACTGTTATGGAGGGATCGAATTCCATAAACCAGGGGGGTTATGAAGAGACCAGATTTACCCCAAAACTAAGGTCGACCGATTAGGGCTCTCTAGTACTCTTCTGATTCAATGAACAACATTATAAAGAAACCCTTAGAGCAAAAGATAACCTTGCAGTGCTTAGTCCAGGCCACATGTGTCCAATTATAAGGGTTTGTTGTATGTGTCCATAAGCCATTGAAGCAACAAATGAGCCTTGTCTTAGAGTAGAGTTGAAGGTAGTCCTCCAAAGCTAGGTGTGAAATTTCAACCAAGGGAACATCCTTGGGTTTTTCCACCTACAACGACCTAGGTGATGCTTAGGGCTATTGAGATTTGGTTCCTCACTTGAGAGTGCCCTTGAAGGAAAGAGCCTTTGACGTCGAAGATGCCAAATTCCCCCCACACCTCTATTCAGGCACCCAACAAGAGAGATAGAGGAATCCTTTGCAATGCCATGATCTTTAAGTACCTGCTTCATCTTAAGTTGTCTTCCTTAGTACAAGAGCCTCAACGGACCCACCTGAATTCCTATCAACTCTTTAATTTTTTTTGCGAGCATGAATACACCATCATCTTCATTGACTAGGATGCAAAGGGATTTTCAAGACAAAAAACAAGAAAAAAATGGGAATTTTTGGAGAGAACTATCCCCAATTCCTTCCCCACTGGTGATTTTTTTCAAACACATTGCAAACTTCCTCACCTTGCCCATTTCCATGGTAGGTGTCCCATTTAAGATTTTCATTAAACATTTTGCAGGAATCCTTCCCTCTGATGCCCACACCATGTCTTCTCCTGGCACTTGCATAGATTTCATAAGTAGGAAAGTCTGAGGTAATTGTGAGTTGAAACCTATAATTGTTATCAAAACTCTTATCGCCCATCACTAGAGGGAACAACCTCTTTCAAACGAGTGGTTGTGTCCATTTATCTTTATCAAAAAAGTTTGACAACATATTTTTTTATATTTGAATGACATATCGACAACACCTATTTTTTCGGTGGAGTGACATGGCCATTATTATTATTCTCTATAATCAATACACAATATACAAATATTTGTAGTGCCATTCAGCCACAACGTACATGTTCTAGTATATTTTTTCTATAGATATTATATTATATCAATGTTGCATACGTTTGATATGTAAAGGCATTAGAATATTTTCATAAAATTTAAAATCTTTAATATGTTTTACATGAAAAAAAATAAAATATTTAATATTTTGGATAGTACACAATTAATTTGATGGCAAATAGACAATTAATTTGATATCTGGCAATATCTATGTGTATTTGTTTCGATATTCAGAGCCATTTATTCAAATGAGGTGTGTCAACCTCTGAACTCCTGCCAATTTGTGCTCTGCACTTGTTACTATTTTGTTTTCTTTAATTCAAATGAGGTGTGCCAACCTACTAATCAGGAGCTCAGGTCCAAGTTGAAAAAATGCTCAAAATGGAATTGCTCAGAATTGGCTACAACCTAAACGAACGAAAAGGCCTCGTCGTTTCGATTCTAGCGCCACGAACGGCACTCAAATCCGACATTGTATGTGAAAGTTATACAGGTTTGAAGTCTCTAGTATCCTTCAAAAATCTAGTTGACCAAAGTTGACTTTTGACTTTGGAAATATTTTAAAAAAAGAATATTCCAAAGAATATTCTAATAATATTCCTTGGAATATTTCCCAAAATATTCCTTGGAATATTCCACCTGGGCGTATCAAAAATCGACAAGTGGAAGTTGTTGGTTTGACAATGGATTGACTTTGTTGAATTTGGGCCAATCAACAGGTGCCACGTGGCAAGCCCGGAGGCCGCCACGTGGCCCCAAGCCGGTGGAGAAATTGGCTATGTAAAATATTTTATAGTCGGTGGGATTTGAACCATGGACCTACCGCCTATCAGCACAAACACCCCACCAATCCGTCTATAAACAAGTTCCTAATCATATTGGTGGGCCGCATGTATTTATGTCTTAAATTTAAATGGGGTGGAAAATTAGAGGGCTAGCCCAACACCATACGACCCTACCTTTGTGACTAGGGGTGCAACATCAAATCTATCCACCTAGATGTGGCCACAATATATTTTACATTAAATGCCACGTTATGGTAATGGTTATGGTTAACACTTTCTCCGGTGGTCAGGGCGGTGGTCATGATGTGACGGCCCCACGCTACAATAAATTTTACATTTAATGCCTCTGCCATCTTTGGGGTTTGTTCCACCTTTTCTGGAGAAATTTCTAAATTTGGAGTGCTAACTCCAGTTTCTCCACATTTAGTGGAGGTTTTCAAGGGGACATTGGGCAGAAGTTTGTTTTTGCCATAACTTCTTCAATATTAGACCAATTTGGACGAAATTTTGTCAATTTTGGGTTTCTTGAGCACTCTAGAGTGTTTGGGACAGGTTGTAGAGTGAATAGAGGTGTTCTACAGCCATTTTTGCTTCAGGGAAGCTTGAGGAGCCATCAGGGCCATCAGGGAAATGGAGTTGTTTTGGGTTGTACTTCACTTTTTAAGGTGAAGCAAAAGCCATTTTTAGCTTATTTATGTCTTCTGAAGTCAATTTCATAGCTAGTTTTGCCGGTTTAGGCATATTTTTCTCTATATAACCATTTTAAGCAACTTAATAGAGCAAGGACATGCCCATTGGGAGCCTTGGACCCAGCAGATGTAGCCCAGGAGGGGTGACCAGCCTCATCGTGTTGTTGTGTTATGTTATGGTGAAGTTTATCTGCTGTGTATTTCTAATTTAAGATGTTAAATAGTAAATTTAATTAACATTCCCTCACACATAAGACTCAGAAACTTTATCAAAAACACTTTGTTTAACTTGCAAGACATGGAGAATACTTTGCACACTTAATTAAATGGAAATGAATACTTTGCATAACATTTACAAATACTTCCATTTTCAGATCATATGGTATCAAAGCTAGTGTTTCTCTCTGTTTTGTTCTTGTGCAAAAGGATTTGTTTGAATGACTGCATTAGAACCCTTGCAAGAAGTGTTTAGCCATTTTGGGGCAGCATTTGTTATAGGCTTTTGAGGCTTACTTGGCTGAAGTTTAAGAGATAAGAAGTAGCCATAAACATGTTTTCAAGAAAAGGTGTTTAAACAGTGTAAAAGATTGATTGTTTTACTGTTTGAAAACTTATTGTGGTTTGAGTTTGCTTGAGTTTTGGGGATAGCGACTGATTATCTAAGTATTGGAGAGAACAAAAAAGGAGGTAAGGGCTGAAGGCTTCTCCCTTACCCCAAAGTACCGTAAGGTCTCCATGGGAACACAAACCCTCTTGATTGATTGTTTGTCAAGAAACTCTTGAAGTTGTTGGTTGTTTGACTACTTGAATAAGAGTATCGCTGTAAAGAAATTTGATTAAAAAAGCTTTATCATTTGTTTTGAAAAGCTTTGATAACTTTGTTGAAGTTAATTTGTTCATTAACATCATAATGACAACTTCTACAAGTGAAGTTTCCTCCTTCACGAGATTCTTCAATGATGATATGAAGCATGAATTTATTATATAGAAGGATATGGTACAAACTTTGTTTGAGGACAAAAGAGAAAGTAATGAACTTTATGAATAGTTGTTTTCCATGAAGGAAGAGAAGGAAGAGATTCTTCAAAAATTGCATGATATGGAGAGGCAACGCCAACAAGCCCAAGAGGCTTTGACCAAGAAAATACATGAGGAAGAGGTAATCCATTCTAACTTGTCTTCATTTTCCTCTTTAGAAAGGTGTGTTCGTTCTTTCGAAAAACATACAAAGGGAATAGGGTCCAAATTAATGATTAAAATGGGCTATGAAGGCAAGGGGTTAGGTAAGCATGCACAAGGCATGGTTGAACCTGTTCTTGTTGAGAAACGACCCAAGAATCTTGGTCTTGGTTATGTGCAGTTTAATGGCGAAGATTCCAAATCTTTGAAGGCATGTGATGCTAATTTAAAGAGAACCTTTATTCCAAGTTCTAATATGCAAATATGTCAAATTTGTTTCAAAGATGATTGCCATTGCTTTAAGCCTTTTTTGCAGCAAGAAGAGGGTAAACATGCAGCTTATGGCATGCATGCAAGTTCAAACAGTTCTCAAGACAAAAACGGTGATGTTAGTCAGAAAATGAAAGTTGTAGCCTCTACTAGTTCATCTTCTCATGAAGACAAAAAGGATGAACATTCGAAGCAGCACAAGAGGTATAAATCTTCTCATGATCAATTTGATTGTGTTTCTGCAAAGCATGATAATTTTGCATGCTTAAATGGAAGAAAGTTTTGTTGTACATATTGTGGTGGATTTAACCATGTTGTTTCGAGATGCTGGATGAGGAAAGAAGCATACAGGAAGCAGATGAAGTAAAGACAACTTTCAAAGAAGGTGCATAAGTTTTGCACATTTTTCCAAAAGAGGGGACATGTTGTCTCCCATTGTTGGACTTTGCATCCAACTAGTCATCCAAAGCACATGCAACAAGAGGACAGAAAGATTGGCACAAGTGGAACTATGGATTCCATTATCGATGTGAAAATGGAAGATTCACATGAAGAAGTGTTGCAGCAACAAAAGTCACCATGGAGGTGGCTTGGAAAGAAGTGGATGGACTTCTTAACACAGTAAGAAATACTTCTTTGTACATGCACATTTCGGTTGTATGCATGTATTTATGTTGAAAATTTTGATGCAAGATTGCACATAAATGCGGTTCAGTTGAAGGAATTTCTTTTTTGTTGCAAAATTTCGCCATGGAGGTGTGAAAGAGGAGTATCATACTCACTTATATTGCAGCAATATCTTTTAGTTCAGCTCTTATAGTCACCCACATGTTTTTGGGATTATTTACTTGTTGGTACTTGAAAGGAAGAGTGAAGGTGTACATGCATGGAAGTTGTATGTGTAAATAGAGAATTGTAAATAGGTTCATTGTACATTGATACATGCACATTTGTTTGTCAAGATGTATCATGTTTTTTATCGACTTGTGTCGATTGTGTCGCACATGTTTGTCGACTTGTGTCGATTGTGTTGCACACTTTTTACATTGATTTTGTGTCAATTGTATAGCACATTTCATGTCGACTTGTTATCGATGTCGCATGTTGCACGACTTATGTTTGAGCCACCTTGGATCTTTGATCAAGGCAGTAATGTTCATATTCCTTCTGCAAATTTTTACACCAGAAACTTTCAAAGTGAGTGCAAGAAAGGCAGCTCTTGACAAGAGGACAAGCATTGAGGAAGGGAAGTGTGAATTGCTTTCTAGTAGTGGTTCAAAGTCATTAGCCATGTAGGGCAAGTGTTTTGAGGCTGAAGAGAAGAGGGTGCAGTATTCTTAATTGCTAAACAGATCAGTTTCAGTATTTCAATGAGATTTTAGGGTCCAAAAGCTTCCCATTTGGGAGGTGTGATCAGGAGCTCAGGTCCAAGTTGAAAAAATGCTCAAAACTATAATTTCTCAGAATTGGTTTCAACCTAAACGATCGGAAAGGCCTCATCGTTGTGATTCTGGCACTCAAATCCGATGTCGTATGTGAAAGTTATGTAGGTTTGAAGTCTCCAGTATCCTTCAAAAATACAGTTGACCAAAGTTGAATTTTGACTTTGGAAATATTTTAAAAAGAATATTCCAAGAATATTCCTTGGAATATTCCACCTGGGCATATCATAAATCGACAAGTGGTAGTTGTTGGTTTGACAATGGATTGACTTTGTTGAATTTGGGCCAATCAACAGGTGCCATGTGGCAAGCTCGGAGGCTGCCACGTGGCCCCAGGCCGATGGAGAAATTGGCTATGTAAAAGATTTTATAGTCGGCGGGATTTGAACCATGGACCTACCACCTATCAGCACAAATGCCCCACCAATCCGTCTACAAACAAGTTCTTAATCATATTGGTGGGTCGCATGTATTTATGTCTTAAATTTAAATGGGGCGGAAAATTAAAGGGCTAGCCCAACACTATACAACCCTACCTTTGTGACCAGGGGCGTGGCATCAAATCTATCCACCCAGCAGTTAACAGCTAACACCATGTGGCCATAATATATGTTACATTAAATGCCACGTTATGGTAACGGTTATGGTTAACACTTTCTCTGGCAGTTAGGGCAGCGATCATCATGTGACCGCCCCACGCTACAATAAATTTTACATTTAATGCCTCTGCCATATTTGGGGCGCGTTCTGCCTTTTCTAGAGAAATTTCCGAATCTGGACTGCTAACTCCAGTTTCTCCACATTTAGTGGAGGTTTTCAAGGGGACATTGGGCAAAAGTTTGTTTTTGCCATAAATTCTTCAATATTGGACCAATTTGGATGAAATTTTGGTCAATTTTGGGTTTCTTGATCATTCTAGAGTGTTTGGGACATGTTGCAGAGTGAACAGAGGTGTTATACAGTCATTTTTTCTCCAGGGAAGCTTGGGGAGCCATCAGGGAAATGGAACTGTTTCAGGTTGTACTTCACTGTTTAAGGTGAAACAAAAGCCATTTTTAGCTTATTTCTATCTTCTGAAGTCAATTTCACAGTTTTTTTTTCCTGTTTAGGCATATTTTTCTCTTTATAACCATTGTGAGCAACTTAATAGAGCAAGGACATGCCCATTGGGAGCCTTGGACCCGGCAGATGTAGCCCAGGAGGGGTGAACTGCCTCATCATGTTGTTGTGTTATGTTATGGTGAAGTTTATATGCTGTGTATTTCTTATTTAAGATGTTAAACAGTAAATTTAATTAACATTCCCTCACACATAAGACTCAGAAAATTTATCAAAAACACTTTGTTTAACTTGCAAGACATAGAGAATACTTTGGACACTTAATTAAGTGGAAATGGATACTTTGCACAACATTTAAAAATACTTCCATTTTCAGATCACCTATGAACTTGCACCAAATTGTGCTCTGCACTTGTTACTATTTTGTTTTCTGCCAGCGCCTGTAATTTCATTTCTCCTCTGCACAATTTTTGTTGTCGACTCTAGAATCTCGACTTTACAATCATCGTTTAGCATGAGGTCAGAAGCTATAGGTTATTCAAGTGCTGCAAGTCTGTTTCAACTCTGGTTACATATACTTTTTTCATCTTTCTCTAATATTTAAGGATTTCCCTTGTTTCTTACAATCTTTCAATTGAAAAAGCGTGTTACATTACAAAACATATAAACAATATTACTGAGGATTGAAAACTTGAGATTCTTAATCTTGTATAATATGACATATAATGGAAGAGTTGGTTATGATGCCTTCTTTGTCCTATGCAGTGCTATAGGAAACCGTGTGGAGATATGATAAGATACCTCTTGCATGACAAGTTTGTCACTGTAAAATCTTGGCAAAATATGTGGCGGATTCTGCATGCTGAATACTTTGATTAATGTGCCATCCGGTAAGGTGAACCAATCTGTGATCCACAATATCACCTCCATAGTTTCTCGTGACATGCAAGGTGGGTCCTCCTAAAATATGAACCTGTAAAGTGGGATGATGAAGTGATTAATAAGATGCTCCATGACTCTGTGATGACTGTAATTCATGAGTAGCTTGCAATATATATATATATATATCTATATATATATATATATATGGTAGTTTCTCTCGGTGTCCATATTCAGTTCATGCCAGAGAACTGATTATGTGCACAGATTCCATCCAGTAATTATGCAAAAATGTATAAGTGTGCTTTCTCGCCCTTGGGTGGATTGTGAGCTTTTTTCACATGGAATCTTAGATGATGAGCCAAAATATCTACCAGTTGAAAAACTTCCCCTCGTTCACTACCTGATTCAACAAGATATCACACCCCTCAGGAAAGGTCTCTTTTTCTGGTTGGCCATAGATTCTGTAGGGTAGTATGACCAAAAGCTGATAGGCCCTCTTGGGTGCTTTTGTCTTATACATGTGGGTGGGTGTATGTCTGAACTTTGTTGGATGCTTGAACCAACTCTTGATGATATATCTTGTGTTCGTGTAGCTGCGAATGGCATAAAAAAATGAGTCCATGTTCTTCACTAGCCCAGGAAGATGATACATTTGCTTGAAATTTGTTGCCAAGAATGTAGCAAGCTTCTGCCCGCTAGTGTTGCTCAATGTCATAGTTTTCACAGCAGTGTCTGAGACAACCCAGTTGATCACATTTGTACATGGGAAGGCTGGATACCTGCATGAAACCTTGTAAATCCCTAACTGCATGATGTTGAGATACACCTTCATGTCCTCTACGTCTTCCTGAAAGTTGTAAAATCATATTTGATCTGTTTCAATATCATTTTTATTCCTTCTCTATAAACAGTTGAGTTTCTGTATAAACTGGAAAGTTAACTGGAACCATTTCAACTACTTCTTTCAATGGTTTCCTTTGAGGCAACTCCCTTACATGCCATTGTGAAAGTGACTATTGGAGAGATGCTCAACAACTATTGTACCTGTGTGACAGAAAAGACACTAACGACAACAAAATATCAGTTATAAGCAAAACTACTTTCAGAACATGTTCATGCAGCAAACCAGGAGACTGATTGGAAGGATTGCGCAATTTTCATTGGGAAGAAGGTTTGACTAGCTAAGGAAACTATGAACTATGAAGTCCCAGTAGTCAGGGTTGAAGATTAAGGCTTGAGACTGCACAATGCGCAGTTCAGCCTAGGTTGTGAGCCGGGAGAGACTACGCATTCTGCAGTCTTAGTCACCAAGGAGGCAGGCTGAGGCCTGGCACTATGAAATGTGCAGTGAGGCCACCCTATACTGTGCATTGTGCATTTTTGGAGGCCAATATTCTAGCTTGAGCCTCCATATTGTGCAATTCCCAGGTAGGCAAAGTGAATTCTGGCCAAGCGAAATGCAGATATTCCTAAGGGAAGTGTGAAAAATTAACATATCTAAGAGATGGTGAAGGCTTGAGGGCATATCTGACTATTTTTTTATGAAACATGATAAATAAAGTGCATAAAATGAACAAATTAGAAGTGAACAAGATCGGTGACGAGAGTCGATGCAACAATAAGCATCGATGAAAAAATGAAGAAACTGATGTGACACTTGTAAAAGGAAAACACTAACTTGAAACAACACGTATACGTGCTAAATAAAGTTTAAACTCCAGCATGCATGCAAAGAAACAAGCAAAACAACACTCTTGCAAGCCAAACGACAAAAAGCGACAAAAATAACGACTAAAAGTGATAATTGCAAAACTCACCTGAAAAAGGGACGACGATCGTACTGAAGGTTCCTTGATCTTCTTGAGAATGCTAGAGCTCCAAGATCAAATGTGAGAATGATCTCTAGGGGCATCGATTAAATAAATTTGACAAATTAAGGTGTATGATGTGCATGCCTCAAATCAAGGGAAAAGCGACAATTCCAAAAAATAGAAAGTGTGCTTCCTTAAGCTTACTAAAAATAGATCCCTAAATTTTAGGGATTCTTTTAGGATTTTTAGGTTTTCTTCTTTTTTCCGGGGAAAATTTCCATGCACATCACTGGGAAGGATTGCGCAGTTCCAGGGAACTGACAGCTCTCGGCTCAGTGCACTACGTAGTTTCTGAGCTCAGTGAAGGATTGCGTAATTTCTACGCTCATAGTTGGGCTACCTCTCATGACTGTGCAGTTTCTGAGCTCAAGGCTGACTTCCAGTCACGACTGCGTAATTCTGAACATGATGGTCAAATATGGCTTCATGAATTGCGTAGTTTCAGGAGGCAAGCACAGAACTGTTGTGCAAGACTTAGACAAGAGGTTAGCTTGCGACTTAGAAAAAATTTCTTAGTGAAGAGAAAGTGAACAGAAGGAAAACTGAAAGATGAACATCAATCAAAGCATAGATACCTAATAGCAGTGCAAGGTGAGCTCCTATGAAAAGAACGTTAGGATCCAAAATATAAGCAATGGAAAAATTTTGGGGGGTGGTAGTGGCCACTACAACAAATCTTCAACCCACCAACACCAACCACTTAACCACTATGCCAACTAATAAACTTATGTGGCTAACGAAGGATATGCTATTTAAAGTTTATTAAAACTAATGGTCTATAAATATAAGTCGACGAGATTCATGTAATATCCCTAGTTTACTGCTATTATTAGATAGTTGAATGGTCCTAAAGGGTCAAGTGGATCCAAGGGAAAGCAATTAGTGTGGACATATTTTATTATTTAAATTTAATAAAAATGGAAATGAAATTAATTGTGCAAAGACTAGAGTATAATTAGAGATCAGGAATCCAAGTCCATGAGGATGGATAATGTTCCAAAGACTTTCCCAGTTCTCCAAAAATCCTTGGAGAAAATAAATTAAATATTGATTAATAGATTGGAGATAAAAATCTAAAAAGATACCCCAGTAAAGAGGAAATTTACTAGGAAGAGGTGGAATAAGACTAGAAAGAGGAAAAGCTAGTTTTAAAATACTTTTGTGGAAAAAACAAAAGGAAAGCCTAGGCAAAAAGGAAAACAACATCCTGGTTAACTGGACACAATTATGGAAACAAGCTGATGGGAAAGAAGGCTTAAATAAGCAAATTCTTGGTAGACAAGAGGTTGTCTACTGCTGGAAGGAATTGATCTCTGCTCGGGGGGAGCTATGGAGATAGAGCTCATAGGTTAGGTGGAAAATAGTCTACCAGAATTGATATGCACAACTTAATTCATTTTGTCTTGATTTTTTGTTATTATATTGAAGTTTAAAATGGTGACGAAGTAAGTAGATAGATTTATCAAGGAGTATATTATGTGTATCTAAATAATGGGATACTTTCTGTTAGTTGTAAATTGTTTAGATCTATGCATTTAACAAAACCTACTATTTAAATAAGTATAGTGTAATCATGTAGTGTTGCACAGATAATCTTAAGAAGGGTAACAACTCTCAGAATGTCTAAACCAGTGAAGTAGGTTTAAATCTGAGGCTAGGTGAATTATTTCCAATTTTACATGCAGAAAGTAAATATAATGAAATTATTCAACTAACTATGAAAATATGTCAAAAAACATTATACAGAAGGAAAGAAATTATATTCTGGTATTTAACCTGAATCTAGAAAATTCAAATCATTTCCTCTACTGTAGTATAATTAGAAGATTTTGAATTTATACATAAGTCATAGTAAATTATGAGAATTGCAGTAAGGATTTCATAGAATATTATCATAATTGAAACACGGGTCACATAGAATACAACATATGCTGAATAGTAAATATAATTTAATTATGGACAACAGGGTATACTAGACTATACTGAATTAAAATAATTCAAGAGACTTATATATATATATAAGCTGTCAAAGTAATTACTGTCCAAAATTTATACAAATTTGGGATTCTATCTTATAATTTATAACTACATATACTCTGTGAAAACAGTTCAGATTTCTACTAAGGAAAGTCCTCAAAGAAGTTCTAGACCAACATGTAAAATGAAATCCAAGTTATTATGTCACTATATGACATGCAAAATGCTAACAAAGATGTAAAATGAAACATGATGGTAAAGGGTACCTACACATAAATGAATTTATAGAAATTAGTAATAGTGTTTAAATTCTAGAAAGTAGTGAATATTGACATAATAAATAGCAACAAAGGAACATGTAATAATCACCTTACTGACTGTCAAAGAGGAATAAATCTGTATGTAAAAGAGTTTAAGATCAGTAAAATTGAGAATGAGAGGAAACCAATAATCGAAGAAATTATTAATGAGAATTAGAAAAATCCTTACCTGAATCTTCTTCGACAACATATTGATTCAACATGGAGGAACTATGGAATTATGAATTTCCTGTACAAATTAGGGAATAATAATATTAAACCCTATTCTGTACAAATTATTGCAATTCAATTAAAAGTTAGAATTATTACAGGGTAGTAATTCTAATCCAAGTATGGGGAAAGATTAGTACAAATAAATAAACTGACATTTAAGCTCATACACTTAATGAGTAAATGAACAAGTAGAAATTAAAGAGATTCTAATTGAGAAGATTCAGGAAAACGAGAATTGTGAAGAGAGAGTAACATTAAGATGAGTATGATTTTAACTCTAAATCGAAGTGAAATCACCCTGTGAGTTTATAACAGACGTAACTGAGATTAATTAACTCGAAAGAATTGAAATTACGTATCCATGAAAACAAATTAAATTATAACCAAAATTTTAATATGAAGGCAGAGATTTTGGTGTAGAAACGTAGAAATGAAAAAATGTATTGTTAAAACTAGTTACTATGTAACCTGTATGTATGTAACAAGGGAACGTATGCAAAGGAGGATGCTGGGTTCTCTGAATAGAGAAGAGCCAGTAATAAAAATAAGAAGCATAATGCATACCTGGAGAGGCACGGTAATGCTGAGAGGAGGTGGAACAGTTAGAAATTGTTGCATGTGAGAGAGGGCTTTGTTCTCACAACATGAATCCTCCACCTCCATTCAACCAATGACGCATTAGAAAATACAAATTAAAGTTATAACCAACCTAGAAATATTGACAGAGATAAACAGGAATGTAAATTATATTCAAAAATTGTGGAATAGAATTCCAAACCATAAACGTGATAATATTCAAAGGCGTGACAATATTTTAGAACTATGTTAACAGAGTAAGTTCCTTACTCTCTATGACGGAGGAATTGTTACCATTCGAGAATGGAAGTGGTTTTCTATGGAAGAAGCAATGTTCCTGGGATGAAACCCAACACTGCAACCATATGAAACGAATGTGTATTATTTGTAGAGAAAAAATTGATTAAATAAAATTTACAATTCTAAAAGCCAAAATTCTCAGAGACCTTTGATTTCGAAACTATGCAATAAAAATTGAATCATTACCTCAGATGTATTTTTCAAATGAAAAACTAGTGGCCTTTCCATCGCAAGCTTGGCTCTACATCGTGAATTAAATGAAATCTCTTTGAAGCAGAGGGACTGCTCGATAACCAGAGCTGAATAATGATGCCAAAAAGGAGGAACATAGATAAAGTACGATGGAGGACGAACAACCCTAATCACAAGATATGGCTAAGCCTCAAATGTCCACGTGTAATATATCAAACAGCGGAGATTAACCGGGTAGAGGAAAGTTTAAATTGATAAGTAAAGAGCCATGTGACGGCTTTAATAACCAAATTACCACTGATAAATTCCAAAAATCCCGAGACGATAACAAAAATCAGAACGTCGGATTTACCACCATATAGATCTAAATTTCATTACGCAACTCATAAAGAATAATTGATTTATGTGACATTTGGATAAGCCATGTAGAGGATTGTGTGGTAAACCAATGAAAACCTGCAAATTTATGTTATATCCAAAGGAAAAATTAAGTAATGTGCCTCCGTGGTATAATCTCAGTCCACGTAGGACTAAGGAAGATAACGTGGAAGGTTCAACTCCAACGAGGGTATTTAAATACAAAGAGTTTTAAACTCGACCGGAATGTTCATATATAAAATATGTTGAAGGAAGACTATAGTTACATATGGTCTAATGTAAAAATTCAATAAGTGTCATAAATATGAAAAAAAAAGGCCGAATTGAGTTTAATTTCCAAGTAGACCACTTACGAATAGAATATAGGTAAGTGGATAAATTAGAAAAGAAATTATATAGTAAAGGTTAAGACTATAACCTTAACCAAAATATAATGATCAATTGAGGGGAGTTGGTAATATAAAATGAATGAAATATAAAAAGTGTAAGATAATATTTCTTTTGTTATTATCATAAGAAGGAGATTCCATTAGTTAAAGCATGATATTAAAATCTTATTATGCTAGAAACTGTATAAGAAACCTCGATCATGTTTTAGTAACATAAGGGGGTAAGAAATGTCGCTAATATTAACGTATAATAAAGTTGATTGAGGAAAATTGTTGAACTTGAATCTGACAAGAATTAGACAAAAGTACAGCAACATTAAAGTTACAAGATGGTTTCTTCAAAATGCGACGAAACACATTAATGAAGTTATATGTATTTATTGTTTAACCTATAATTAGAAAAAAAAAATTGTGGAAGCAGAGTTGTTACAAATGGTATCAGAGCCCATGTTAAAACACTGGGCTTAAATGTGTGCTCACACTGGGAATTAAAAATCCAAGAATTATGTTGTTGTAAATTTTTTTTTTTTTCTTTTTAAAAATTCACACTAATATTATTCTTTGTACAGTGAATTAGTGCAGAAAATTACAACTGAAACTATGAGTGAATGGGATGAATTTTATGTAGATCTGGGTGGTGCAGAAAATCCACCAGATCCAAATACTTTGTTGTTGTCCATGATTCATCAGATGCAAAGAGAAATGGTGCAGCTGAGAACCAACAATGAAATATTTTCACTAGCCAGCAAAGAGCAAGAATGGTTAATCAGGAAATTAACCTCCAAGACCAGTCACGAAGGTGAAGGTTCTGGCAGAAAGATAAAGGAAGCTAAAAACCACTCAGAAGGATCTGAGGATGTTAAAGCCTTTGGACAACAGTCCAGAAGGAAAAAGGAATTGCAAGGAGAATTCTGAAAAATCAAACCTCCCACTTATGATGGTGAGAAGGAGGAAGGTGCAGACGCTTGGCTTCTAAAAATGGTAAAATACTTCCAAGTTTATGAATATGGAAGTAACTTGAAAGCCAGGTTGGCTATTTACCAACTACAAGGTAAGGCTACCTTGTGGTGGGAAGAAACCAAAATGGTACATGTGCTAGATGAGAAAACTGTCACTTGGGAAGATGTCCAAACAAAATTTAAATCTAAATATATGAATGAAAGATACTATGATGACAAATCCAAAGAGTTTCATGAGCTGAGATTGGGGCAGCGTACCATAGATGAGTTTGTTACCAAATTTACAAATCTACTTCGCTATGTACCTTATATTAGGGAAGAGAAGGCTAAGGTACAATGGTTTTTATATTGTTTGTCTACTATCTATAAGGAGAAGATATAATTTTATAATCCCAAGACAATGGATGAAGCTGTGTGGAAGGCAAGACTGTGTTATCAACAGTTAAAACATAGAAACGATCAAGTGAAAGAATTGCAGAACAAAGAAAAAGGAAAAGGTGACTCTAGTGGAAAAAGAGTGAAACCATCATACTTAAAGAACTTTGGGAAAAATCATCAAAGAAATAAATTTAACAAAACTGGAGAAAATCAACTAGCCCAATCACAAATAGGATCAAAACAGATAGATGGAAATAGTAAGAGAGATGGAACTATAAAAATGAGGGAACCACTAAAGTGTTGGGGTTGTGGAGAACCTCATATTTTACGAGACTGTCCTCACTGAACCATTCAGAACATTCAAGTGCTGAGATGTGCAACTATTGTAAATGACGTGGCAAGAAACATTCCTAGAATCAATGTTGCACTGCAAGATCGTCAAGCTGAACACCAATCAACTATGGTCGAAATAGAAGGTATGATTTTCGAACAACCTGTTTCTGTTTTGATAGATCCCGGTGAAAATTTAATTTATATAAGTCCCCAGATGGTGGAAAAGTGAAAATTAAAGTCAGAAAAATTTCAGCAAGCATGGTTAGTTCAGTTAACTACAGGAACAAAAAGAAAAGTGACCCATAAATTACCAAAGATTGTTGTAAATTTAAATGGGTATGAAACTAAACTGAATTTGAATATTTTGCCTCTAGATCCCTATGATGTATTAGTGGGAATGGACTGGTTAGAAAAACAGAAAGTAATACTTAATTGTTTAGATAAAAGAGTACACTGTATAGATGGCGAGGGAAAACCAGTGATAGTGAAAGGGAAACCCAAACCAATATCAGTTAGACAGATTTCAACACTACAGTTAAAAAGGACAGCAAGAAAAGGTTGTCAAGTGTATGTTGTACATGTGGACGAATTGGGATAGTAAACTGAAAAATAAACTGTAGAAAATTTACCAGTAATCATAGAATTCAAGGATTTGTTTCCAAGTGAAATTCCTCGATTACCCCCTAAAAGAGAAATTGATTTTTCAATTGAGTTAATACCGGGAGCTACACTGGTCTGTAGAGCACCATAGAATGAGTACCCCAGAGTTGTTAGAATTAAAACTGCAGCTACAAGAGTTGTTGGACCGAGGCTATATTAGGCCAATTGTGTCCCCATGGGGAGCACCAATACTGTTTGTTAAAAATAAATATGGTACATTCAGAATGTGTATAGACTACATACTACTGAACAAATTGATTATCAAGAATATATATCATCTACCCAGGATAGATGATTTATTTGATCAAGTGAGAGGAGCCACAGTCTTTTCAAAAATTGATTTAAGGACAGGATTTCATCAACTGAGAATTAAATATGAAGACATAAATAAAGCTGTATTCAGAACTAGATACGGACACCATGAGTTTGTAGTTCTACCAATTCTAGACCAATAGCGTATTAGGTAAATATCTAGACCAATTCATTCTAGTGTTTATTCATGACATTCTAGTATATTCTAAGAATGAATTTGAACATAAAGAACATCTCAGAATTGTCTTACAAACATTTAGAGAACATAAGTTATATGCTAAACTTAGCAAATGTCAATTTTATAAAAACAAAATTCAGTACTTGGGTCATGTAATTTCAGAAAGAGGATTAGCAGTGGACCCAGAAAAGATACAAGCTATCATGGATTGGCCTATGCCTACTTATGTTTCCTCCATAAGATCATTCATGGGAATTGCAAGATACTATAGGAGATTTGTAGAAATATTTTCAGGCTTAGCATATCCTATTACCTCTCTACAGAAGAAAGGAGTAAATTTTAAGTGGACAGAAAGATGTCAACATAGTTTTGAACAGTTAAAACTTAAACTAACAACTGCTCCTATTTTGAAGATTGTTGATCCATATCAAGAATTTGTAGTATGTACAAATGCTTGTGTGGAAGGATTAGGAGGGGTGTTATTTCAAGAAAACTCAGTCGTAGTATATGATTCAAGAAAATTAAAGAAACATGAACAAATTACATTGTGTATGACTTAGAGTTAGTTGCTGTAATACATGCTTTGAAGATGTGGAGACATTATCTGTTAGGGAAAAAGTTTATATTGATGACAGGCCACATAAGTTTGAAATATTTTTTCACACAACCTAATTTAAATGCTAGACAAGCTAGATGGTTATCCTTCCTTAGTGAATTTGACGTGGAGATCAAATATATCAAAGGAAAGGAAAATAAGATTGTAGATGCTTTAAGTAGGAATGCTATTCAAAATTTGAATAGTGTTGGGAGTAGTGAAAAATTTGACATTGAAGGATTGATCCAAGAAGTAATGAGTGAAGACCCAAACTATGATAAAATCCATGAAAAAATGTAGGAAAATGAGATAGCGGGATATACACAAAACCAGAAAGGATTGATTTGTTATAAAAATAGATTGTACATTTCCAATGTGAGCTCATTAGAAAATTTAGATGAGTATCATAAAAGACCCTATGTAGGACACTCGGGGTATCAGAAATTGATTTCAGCCTTGAGAAAGAATATGTTTTGGCTAGGTATGAAAAAGGATGTGGCTAATTATTTAGCTGGATGTTTGGAATGTCAACAGGTAAAAGTAGAGCATCATCTTCCAGCAGGATTGTTGAATCCTTTACCCATCCCAGAATGGAAGTGGGAAACATCTTTCATAGATTTTATAATGAGATTGCCAAGAACTAAATACCAACATGATTCTATAATGGTAATTGTAGACACATTGACAAAAACTGCACACTTTTTACCAATACAACCTACTTTTGGTACAAATCAATAGCTAATGTGTTTATGAAAGAGATTGTACAGTTACAATGTCTTCCTAAAATGATCATATCAAACAGAGATGCAAAGTTTACTTCAACTTTTTGGAAGACTTTGTTTGGAGGAATGGGTACCAAATTGAACTTCAGTACCGCATACCATCCCCAAACCAAAGGACAAACTGAAAGAACAAACCAAATTTTAGAAGATATGTTGAGAATATATGTGATGGACAGACCTACAAAGTGGGAAGACTTTCTACATCTGGCAGAGTTTGTCTGTAATAATAGTTACCAAGCCTCAATCAAGATAGGTCCCTTTGAAGCATTATATGGCAGAAAGTGCCACACGTCTCTTAGTTAGAGTCAACTAGAGGATAAATTAATACTTGGACCTGATGCATTACAGGAAATGGAAAGGACTATGAAGAAAATTCAGCAAAATATTAAGACATCACAAGACAGACAAAAGAGCTATGCAGATAAAAAGAGAATTCATACAAAATTCAAAGTGGACGATCATTTTTACTTGTGGATTAAGCCCAAAAAGAGTACTTTGTACATGGGTAGCCGTGCTAAATTAGCACCATGCTACTGTGGACCTTTTGAAGTACTGGAAAGAGTGGTACCAGTAGCATACAAGTTGGCTTTACCTAGTCGCATTAAGGTTCACAATGTTTTTCATGTTTCATTATTAAAAAAATATGTACATGATCCTACTCATGTCATTGATTGGAATGTGATACAGGTGGAACCACAAGGAGAATTTTTTCGAGAGCCACTTCACATCCTAGCATGGGAAGAGATTGAGCTCCGGAATAGGATAGTAGCCAGGGTCAAGGTGCAGTGGAAGCACTTTGCACCCGAAGAAGCTACTTGGGCACGAGAGGAAGATATGAAGGAAAATTTTCCATCACTGATTGAAAAGTGAATTTATATTTTGTTTTTGCAACACCGAAGACGGTGTTTTGTTTTAGAGGGGGAATATGTAATATCCCTAGTTTAGTGATTTTATTAGACAGTTGAACAGTCCTAAAGGGTCAAGTGGACCCAAGGGAAAACAATTGTTGTGGGCATATTTTATTATTTAAATTTAATAAAAATGGAAATGAAATTAATTGTGAAAAGACTAGAGTATAATTAGAGATCAAGAATCCAAGTCCATGATGATGGATAAGGTTCCAAAGACTTTCCCAGTTCTCCAAAAATCCTTGGAGAAAATATATTAAATATTGATTATTAGATTGGAGATAAAAATCTAAAAAGATACCCCAGTAAAGAGGAAAGTTACTGGGAAGAGGTGGAATAAGACTAGAAAAAGGAAAATCTAGTTTTAAAGTACTTTTGTGGAAAGAACAAAGGGAAAGCCTAGACAAAAAGGAAGACATCATCCTGATTAACTAGACACAATTATGGAAACAAGCTGATGGGAAGGCAGGCTTAAATAAGAAAATTCTGGGTAGACAAGAGGTTGTCTACTGTTGGAAGGAATTGATCCCTGCTCAGGGGGAGATGTGAAAATAGAGCTCATAGGTTGGGTGGAAAATGGTCTATCAGAATTGGTATGCATAAGTTAATTCATTATGTCTTGATTTTGTATTATTATATTGAAGTTTAAAATGGCGGTGAAATAAGTAGCTAGATATGTCAAGGAGTTTATTCTGTGTATGTAAATAATGGGATACTTTCTGTTAGTTGTAAATTGTTTAGACATGTGCAATTAAAAGAACCTACTGTAATAAATATAGTGTAGTCCTATAGTGTTTCACAGATAATCTTAAGAAGGGTACCAACTCTCAGAATGTCTACACCAGTGAAGTAGGTTTAAATCTGAGGTTAGGTGAATTATTTCCAATTTTACATGCAAAAATTAAATATAATGAAATTATTCAACTAACTATGAAAATCTGTCAAATAACATTATACAGAAGGAAAGAAATTATGTTTTGGTATTTAGCCTGAATCTATAAAATTCAAATCATTTCCTCTATTGTAGTATAATTAGAATATTTTGAATTTATGCATAAGTCATAGTATTCTATCAGAATTGCAGTAAGGATTTCATAGAATATTATCAAATTTGAAACACATGTCACATAGAATACAACATATGTTGAATAGCAAATATAACTTAATTCTGGACAACAAGATATATATATATATATATATATATATATATATATATATATATATATATATATATATATTGTCAAAGTAATTACTGTCCAAAATTTATACAAATTTGGGGTTATGTCCCATAATTTATAACTACATAATCCCTGTGAAAACAGTTCAGATTTCTGGTAAGGGAAGTCTTCAAGGAAGTTTTGGACCAACTTGTACAATGAAATCCAAGTTACTATGTCACTGTATGACATATAAATTGCTAACAAAGCTGTAAAATGAAACATGATGGTAAACGGTACATGCACAGAAATGAATTTACAGAAATTAGTAACTGTGTTTAAATTCCAGAAAGTAGTGGATATTGAAATAATAAATAGCAGCAAAGGAATAGGTAATAATTACCTTTTTTTCTGTCAAAGAGGAATAAATATGTATGTAAAAGAGTTTAAGATCAGTCAAATTGAGAATGAGAGGAAACCAATAATCGAAGAAATTATTAATGAGAATCAGGAAAATTCTTACCTGAACCTTCTTTGAAAGCATACTGAGTCAACTTGGAGGAATTGTGGAATTATGAAGTTCCTGTACAAATTAGGGAATAATAATATTAAACCCTTTTCTGTACAAGTTATTGCAATTCAATTAAAATTTAGCATTATTATAGGTTAGTAATTCTAATCCAAGTATGGGGAAAGATTAGTATCAATAAATAAATTGACATTTAAGCTCATATACTTAATGAGTAAATGAACAAGTATAAATTAAAGAGATTCTAATTGAGAAGATTCAGGGAAACGAGAATTGTGAAGAGAGATTAACATTAAGATGAGTATGATTTTAACTCTAAATTGAATTGAAATCACCCTGTGAGGTTGCAGCAGACGTAATCAAGATTAATTAACCTGGAAGAATTGAAATTGCATATCTCTGAAAACAAATTAAATTATAACCAAAATTATAATATCAACGCAGAGATTTTGGAGTGGAAACATAGAAATGAAAAAACATATTGTTAAAACTAGTTACTACGTACCCTGTATGTATGTAACAAGGGAACGTATGCAAAGGAGGACGCTGGATTATCTGAATAGAGAAGAGACAATAATAAAAATAAGAAGCATAATGCATACTTGGAGAGGCACGATAATGCCGAGAGGAGGTGGACCAGTTAGAAATTTCTGCATGTAAGAGAGGGCTTTGTTCTCATGACGTGAATCCTCCACCTGCATCCAACCAACAACGCATTAGAAAATCAAAATTAAAGTTATAACCAATCTAAAAATATTGATAGAGATAAACAAGAATGTAAATTATATGCAAAAACGATGGAATAGAATTCCCAACCATAAACGTGATAATATTCAAAGACGTGACAGTATTTTAGAATTGCGTTAATAGAGTAAGTTCCTTACTCTCTATGCCAGAGGAATTGTTACCATTTGCTTTTTCAAGGCATGAAACGAGAATGGTAGTGGTTTTCTGTGGAAGACGCATCATTCCTAGAATGAAACCCAACACTGCAACCATATGAAATGAATGTGTATTATTTGCAGAGAAAAAATTGATTAAATAATATTTACAATTCTAAAAGCCAAAATTCTCAGAGACCTTCGATTTCGAAACTATGCAATAAAAATTGAATCATTACCTGAGATGTATTTTGCAGATGACAAACCAGTGGCCTCTACATCACAAGCTTGGCTCTACATCGTGAATTAACATAAATATCTTTGAAGCAGAGGGAATTTTGCATAACCAGAGCTGAATAACGATGCCAAAAGGGAGGAACAAAGCTAAAGTATGGCGGAGGAAGAACAACCCTAATCACAAGATACAACTAAACCTCAAACGTCCACGTGTAATATATCAAATGGCAGAGATTAACCATGTAGAGGAAAGGTTAAATCAATAGGTAAAGAGCCATTTGATGACTTTAATAACCAAATACCACTGATAAATGCCAAAAATCCCGAGACGATAATAAAAATCAGAACGTCGGGTTTTCCACCATACGGATCCAAATTTCATTACGCAGCTCATAAATGCATAATTGATTTATGTGACAGTTGGATAAGTCGCATAGAGTGGTAAACCAATGAGACCCTGCAAATTTGTGCTAAACCCAAAGGAAAAATTAGGTAATGTGCCTCCATGGTATAATCTCAGTCCACGTAGGACTAAGGAAGAATTTGTGGAAGGTTCAACTCCAATGAGTGTATTTAAATACAAAGAGTTTTAAACTCGACCCGAATGTTCATAAATAAAATATGTTGAAGGAAGACTATAGTTATGTATGGTCAAATGTAGAAATTCAATAAGGGTCATAAATTTGAAAAAAAGGCTGAATTGAGTTTAATTTCCAAGTAGACCACTTATGGATAGAACATAGGTAGGTGGATAAATTAGAAAAGAAACTATATAGTAAAGGTTAATACCATAACCTTAACCAAAGTATAATTATCAATTGAGGGGAGTTGGTAATATAAAATGAATGAAATATAAAAAGGATAAGGTAATATGGCTTTTTCTATTATCATAAGAAGGAGATTCCATTAGTTAAAGCATGATATTAAAATCTTATTATGCTAGAAACTGTATAAGAAACCTCGATCATGTTTTAGTGAGAGAAGGTGGTAAGAAATTTCGCTAATATTAACGTGTAATAAAGTTGATTGAGGAAAATTGTTGAACTTGAATTCGACAAGAATTAGACAAAAGTACAGCAACATTAAAGTTACTAGATGGTTTTGTCAAAATGCGATGAAACAAATTAATGCAATTATATGTATTTATTGTTTAACCTATAATTAGAAAAAAAAGATTTGTGGAAGCAGAGTTGTTACAATTCAACCTTGGACCCCTTCACAAATAACCCAACATACCGACTGTCATGGTAATGCTTTGTTCATCACAAAAAAAAACATGTATTTAAACTTTGTTATAACAGAGCACCAAATATATCATAACAAATTGTCGGGTTAAACATGCGACCTTTGCTATGTAACCACATGACCTTTGCATAGGGCCAGTGAGTAGTATGTCGTGAAGACTATCAAGTATAGTTTCTCTTATGTTGTGTAAAATTTGTATAATTTTGAAGAATAGTTTTTTTTTAAGCATTTTTTTTTTCCAAGGGTGTTGAAGTGGTTTTATACATACTACTATCTGTGTAAAAAAAATTGGGGTGATATTTGTTACAGTTTGAAGACTTAGTGGTTGTAAAATTCATTCTTCGAATCACTTAATAGAGAAGTCACTAATTGGAAAGTATCCCAATGATGTATCCCACATTGGGTGAACTCCATTAACAACTTGAGTTCTTCTTGTCTAATTTTTTTCTTCTCTTCATTTATTCAAGTTTAGTATTTGAATTCACTCTTTAATCTAATCACACTTACAATTTCAGATCAAGTCATAAATTTTTGGATCAACAATAGCTCATTCAAAAGAAATATCCAAAGACAATTTTTTTTTACTAGGGCTATGGATTTCCACGACAACCCATGATCCCTATAATTTCTCAAAAACATCATTTAGGGTCTCAAAATGGCCCTAGAATTTTGGGACACAAAAATCATATAAAAACTACCAAGAAGATAGAGAACCATTGAGACAATGGAAGAGGTGTGTGATCATCGATATCTAGTTGGAACAATCCTCCCCCTTTATGAAGTAATAGTCCTCCTCAGCGTCAAGTTCCCTCATCAAATGAGGTAACTTCTACTAAATTTGGCTACCAGTGAGTTACTTGTCTTGGCCAAAATGTTTCCCTACTTTGAAAACCTAATAGAGCCTTATTTGTTGTTGGTAGGTATCATTTTTCTTGGTGTCCATGATCCAATCCATTATAGCCTATTCAATGCATTCATGATTGATTTATATGGAGACCAATTACTCAAATTCCTTCGAAGTGTCCAAGAGAGGTGGAAAATATGGTCAAAGAAACCCCATAATAAATACTGGGTGCAAACAATGGAAAGGAGGAATCTCAATCCAAAATCATTTTTACCCAAAAACTTTATGATTGTGTAAGGCACATTTTATGAATCTTGAGGGATAAGATTTAGAGGCTTGAATGTCGAGAGAGGAGGAGAGAAAACATATAAATTTTCCTTCAAACTAGTCATAAGAACATTGATAAAAATGCAAGAACTGAATACATCAAAAAATTATGAAGAGAGAGAGAGAGAGAGAAACTTGAAGAATAAACATTTCATTAAGAAGAAACATTGCATGCAATGAGGCCAATTTTGGGACTTCTCATTCTCAATCTTCACTCTCCTTGTATTTCCTTCTTATAAGGAATCCTATTGACAAAATCAACTTTAATTATAGGATTTACTTAGTCTGGAATACATATCTATCAAGTTCACTCTACATAAAATGTTATTATATGACTTATACATCCAAACTTAGACTATAGCCCGCCTAAGATTTAGATAAGCCCATATCAAAGTGGTTTGAGCTTCCTATGGGAGTTTGTGAGCTATTATTTTTGTAAATGTAACCACACATTGTCACCAACCTGAACTTTATGTAGAACCATGTGTTAGTCATGTCACTAATTGTACCTGGCATTGGTTTTCTATAAGATATAATGGAGTTGTTGTCGAAGGGACCATGCAAGAAGCCATGGCCTATTTACATCCAAGAGCTCATGGCCTATAAGGATCTCATTTTTGTTAAGTGCAATAGTAGATGATATGTAGGGAGAGATTAAGGATATCAAAACCCTCTCTCTACTTAGTAGTCTTTCAAGAAACCCTTCCCCTTAAAGGTGATCTTAATATTTCCAAATAAGTTATAGTCCATGACACTAATACAAGTATGTAGATCAATGGACACTCATGTAGAGATATGGATTTTCCATATCCAACGACACTACGACCTCACAAATGGCTAGATCTCTTAGCATTCAGTTCTATAATAGAAATATAATTCCCGACTTTCCTTGGTTATAAGTAGAAAACTAGCACTAATCGACATTTATCTTACATGAATGGATTCAAAATATTATATATATGTATGTATGTAGGTATGTACCAGGTGAGATATCAATCACATAAATGCATTCAAATGACATAAACATATCAATTTAAGATATCGAATTGCAATTGAAAGAGGACCAAGAAACACTCTTGGGAAAGAGTGATTAGCTTGTGAAAAAATAAAAATAGAGAAACTTGCATTGTGTTTGAGGTTACATTCTTGTTGATCATTGCCTTGATTCTTGTGATGGAAGCAATTTAATAACTATTATAGCATTGTTTAAGTGGGTAGAAGATGTTGTAAGTATATATAACAACTAGAAGTATGAATTTTCATTGTTTGAACTCGTCAATTGATATTTGTGCTCTTGGGACTCCACAACTGGAGGTTTCAAGAGCTAGAGTGACTTTTGTCCATGGTTAGAGACATTAGTGATTCTTAGGTGCTCAGTGCCTTGAACCTTGGCCTATGCATCCCTAGTGCAGTATGCCTCCATGGTAGCACATGCACAATTATCGAGGAGATGGAGACCATGCCCCCCAAGGACATAACAGTGCCCAACATCAAGCCGAGGAAGTTGCAAAGATGCTTCACTATGTTGTCCCCCTTGAAATCTACAGTGAAATCCACCACTTAGAATCTATTGTTGTAGTAAACTATCAAGCCTTTTCTGACTCCGAGATTCTTGAGGAGGTATCTCACTGAGTTCCTGACCCTAGCCACATTAGGGCAAGGAAAAGAATGTATCTCAACTCCATATCCCTTCACTGGTGAATGAAAACCCTATTGGGCGAGGTTCTAAAAGTAAAAAGGAGGAGAGGTATGATATTTTGTCTGCTTTGAATGATATCAAGTGTGCCTAGCATCAGCATCACATTTGCGTGGAAATATTGGAAATAGGGATTGCTCATCCTAAGAGCAATGCCGAGTGTGATGCAAATATTCCAACACCTCCAAGTTCAAGTGCCAAAGACCCTGCACGAATCACATCTTTTGAATTTTGTATTATAATGTAGTGGTTGATAGGACTATTCAACTTCTATTAACATATTTTGGGATAATTTATTTTCTCACTAGATGGTTAAAATATCTGGTTTCTCATTGCAATAGATTTAAACCACCTACAATAAACATTATTTTAAATTTAAAAATATAATAATATATCCTCATCGAGTTGTCTTTAGTGCGACTTTTTGAAGGCTTTTTCGGTGGATTTTTAGAGTCTAATTTCTCTAAAATATAGCAAGAATTCATTGAAAATAGAAGTTTGATGGGTAACCTTGCCCAATCCAAGTGTCCTAGAGGTTTTTTAGGGTGTGAATCCATATATACAATCAAAAAACAAGTTTAAATAATAGAAATGAAAATTCCACCTCAAATTTTTTAGCCAGATTCCAAGACTAAAAATTTCAAAAATCACACTAAAAACAACTCCTTATTAAATTGAATTGGTACAAGGAATCCCATTAAGAACAAGAGGACAAAAGAAAAAAACATGTCCCTTCCATGTACATGTTCGGGTCAAATTTCGCCCCAAAGTCTAATAAAGTAAGTCCCTTTTTACTGCACTTCTTGTCGGTCAATCAAATACAGTGCCGTGGTAAAAAGCGAGCCCTTCGTACCCTCACCACAACTTCTGAACATGCAAAGGCTTTCTTGGAATTAGATACGCACCGGCACGGTAAGAAAATCTCATATGACCACCCCTTTTTCATTAACATCCATTACACTGATGCTCACAAAACTTGAATCACTTGGTCATTGGCTAATTTTAATATTAAAAATTTATTGGAAGCTTACTTAACCCACAGTTGGCGGTTATGAGAAGGTCACTTACTGATGACTACTTTAATTTTGCTTCAGGATAACTATGTAAGAAATTATTTATGTATATAGTTTAATTTCATTTATAACTAATTTTTTAAATATATAAGGGAGATGTATAATGCTGTCCTCTATAAATAAAATAATTGGATAATTTTTTTTAAATAAAATAATGAGATATTTAAAAAAAAAATTTAATATTTTTCTTTTAAATATTTAAAATATATATAATTATTTATTATTGAAAATGGAGTTATCTCATAATTATTGATATTACAGCCTAATATATAAGAGATGAGGTGTGATGTTTTTGCTATTTAAATTAATTAATTATTATTATTATTACCTAATTTTAAGGTTATCTATCAAGTCAAGACACAAAATTTGTACGAAGGCACACATACTCTATTCCCTTCTAGTTTTGAACCAGTGATCTTTTAAGAGGAAACTCATGTTCTTAATCATTAGGCCCACTAAACATGTATACTCTGATTCAAGATATATACATTTTAATATCACACACACACACACACACACACACACATATATATAATTGAAAGTATAAAATTTCTTATATTTGTGCTTTAGATTGAGTGTGATGTGTAATTCTTTCATCTATATTAACTAATACAATTGTTTTTTATTTTGCTATTTTAAAAGAAGGAAATGCTTAATTTATTAAATTTTTAATATAGAGTATAGAGTTTATATATAACATTAAAAATATTAATAACAAAAAAATTCAATAAGAAGGTATAAACCAAATATTTTAATATGCATTTTAAGAGAATGATGTGTAATTCTTTCAATGCTTAATGTTTAATATATATAGAGATTCCTTTTACTTCCTAATAAGAAGGAGATGATTAATGCACATTATGTGGGTTAAGTAGTTGTTAGAAATCTCTGTGTTGACTAGATCTACATTTTTGGGCACATACATTTTTTCTTTTTATGCTAAGATCAGAATAAAGTATAGTGATATATTTTGTGCACTTATGTCTTGAAGTAAGGGTTGTTTGCGTTTAGATTTGGTTTCTATGAATTTGTGTAAGATTGTAGGAATTAGATTTGTTAACTAAGGTAAAGATCCACATCAAAAGCTCCCTCAGGGGTGCAGAAATATGGTTCCAGCACCCCCACTTACTGCTTCGGGTGAAACTTTGGTCTGCGCAAGCAAATTACTACCGAAAGGGCCAGTAGTTGGAGGGATTTTTTGGTTGCGCAGAACACTTTGAACCTCAGTGAGGACCCCTCAAGCCAACAATTCAACCCCTGGTCTTCTTGAATCCTCTTAAGTGGACCATCTATTGGCAACTCAAAATAAAAATTGAATCCATAACCTAAACTTATAAATGAAAGAAACTCCACCTTCACAGATGATTGGAATAGACTTACCAAAGGATCTTGATAATCATGAAAAATCACCTCTTCTTGATGAGTAAAACCAGGAGGGTTGAATTCATTCATAACTGATGATTTCTTTTGTCCTATGTCTTCAATTTCAAGAACGTCGTCAAATAAAAAGGCAACAATAAATTTGTCTTCCCTTTCGTGTAAATAAAAAAAACCATCCATGTATCCTTGAACATCTTCAAACATGACATCCATATTGTGTGTATCAAAACTAATCTTTTTCTTATCAAACAAATCAGATATAATCTTTGGTAGTTTTGCTTGAGGACTGTCATCTTGATTCTGAACACTAACAAGTCCTATACAAACAACTTCATGCATATCATCCGTGTCATTTTGATGATCCCCAAATAGAATAGGTAAAACATGTATATTCAACTCTTCATATAGCTCGGGTTTACCTAAAAGTGACCTTTCACCACATGTTACCTCATTTTTCAGAATTTTCATGCATGTATTTTCAACAACATGATCTTGAGGAGTTTCTTCTTGACATAAAATCTAAAAAATGGAATGGGCTGAAAAACAATTTGAATGATTTGGCTCATACCTTTGACTACATATAGATTCTCAAGGCTACAAATCTTCATAAATTCATGTAATATGACTTGACTGTCAAATTGCTGATCCATTTTATCAACTAAAGAAGATTCATCTTCTTGTTGGAAAATTTCTTGATCATCATGACAGCTAGCTTGTGAATAAATTTCATAAAGTGCCTCTAATATATCCTCACTGTCCATACATTCTACATCATCATCAATATTTTTAAGAATTGAATGAAACCTTTCCAAAGATTACAACATTCTTGAAACAGTGGTGATGAAGGAATGGACTTTCCATAATGTCCAAAAAATATTCTATGGAAATCTTTAAGAGAACACAAGCTTCCTAATTTCAACCCTTCATACCATACTCTAGATTTGTCTTATCTGGTAGCCATAAACATCTTCATGAGACAATCCTCAGGGAGCTCAACCCTCAGTCTACATACATGTGTATGGAATTTAACCAAATGCAGACCAGTGTCATCTTTATTTTCATCTTTGAACATGGGAAGATGGGTTGACCAATCAACACAAGGCATAGGATTTAGAAAACCATAGATGTGAAACTGATCCATAGGAGCATACCTATGACCAATCAACACAAGGCATAGGATTTATAAAACCATAGATGTGAGACCGATCCATAAGAGCATACCTAGCATTTCTTCTTGCAGTAGAACTCATCTTGGAACTTCTCCAAGCTACTGCTATTCAAGCAGTGGAGTCACCATGAAGCTTTGATCTTCTGTATCTTTTAAGATTGGAGACTCCAGGGTAAAATCACAACCTTCAAAATAAAATTATGATTTCTTATTACCCTCAGGAATCAGAATGAAGAGACTCAAAGAAAATCCAGGAAATGGAGTTTTTTGGCTCCCAGCAGACGCACCAAAATGTTATCACTGGCCTGAAACAAGTTGGGTTGTGTCAACCATTAACCCAACATAACTATTTCAAACCAAATTTAACTAGAAGTTAGCCCTTCCAGTATGAGAGGGCTCTCTCAAAATATCTATAAAATTCTCAGTATAAAGCTCAAAATCTCATAAGGCTAATTTTGTACTTGTAAAATATCTATAAATTTCTCAATAGAAAGCTCAAAATCTCATAAGGCTAATTCTGTACTTGTTATGTGATTTTGCAGGTGAAATAATGAGATGACAACCACCATTGGGCATGGAGTCAATTAAGGAAATTCATTTGCAAACAAAATTGTGTTTATGGAAGTTGAGGCAAATTTGGCTTAAACATAAACTTTTATGGTAAAACACAACAAATGAAGGAAGTTGGAGCATCTAACATGAATTCCAAGTAATCAAATTGCTATAAAATTGATAGAAATATACAAAATATGGAGATAAAAACATATAAACCAAAGAGAATTTCAAGTTAAAAGACAATCTGTTGCAAATGTATATTAACTGAAGAAAAAGATTACAAGAGTGGTTCTCTCATAACATCCATCCACCCCCTTAAAGTGAAAAAGTTACCCACAATAGAGTGAGGCCTCCATTACAATAGTCTCTCACAAGCTGCAAGTGATGGTTCCCGAGCTAAAGCTTTATCATAGTAATTATTTTGTATTTTTTTTATTAGTTTTATTTAAAAATAGAATAAAATTTGTAATGTAATTATATACATTTAATTATGTGTGTTTTGATAAATTTCTTACTAATTTTGTTTAGAACTAGAATAAAATTTGCAATATAATTATATTATGAATTTTTTGAAATACTAAATCTATGTATATATTGATTAAAAGATTTTAATTAAAAAAATTCATAATCTCAAAAATATTTAATAAAAAAGACTGACCATCTAAGAAAAATTATTAACTTCCCCGATCGGGGTGTAACAGGGGGAGGGTGGAGCCTAACCAATATGTTTGTGACCGTAGCCTGCCACGTGGGGAAGACGGCCACCACGTGGAGAGCGCATGCAAGCGCCGGGAGGATAACGGACGACGGGACCTCCGGCACCAAACGTCATAAATGCAAAGTACAACCATGCGACTCCAGCTGGGTATGCCAGCAGGGCTGTCAGGAAATTTTTGGAAAAAGAGCCGGGGAAGCAGTAA
Organism: Pinus albicaulis; assembly: GCA_034641835.2. Taxonomy (NCBI): domain Eukaryota; kingdom Viridiplantae; phylum Streptophyta; class Pinopsida; order Pinales; family Pinaceae; genus Pinus; species Pinus albicaulis. Next base: position 102,101,435 of record CM076581.1, read on the forward strand.
TATGCATGGTAAGGTTAATTTGCATGGTAATGTTTAGATTTGTGCACTGTGGTTTTACTTGGAAGTTGGTTGCACCTGTAGGGGTTTTCCCCAACGAAGGTTAAGGGTGACGGGCCGGGTAGATAATTGGTATGTATCATCATACTTACCCTTTGAGCCAAAGATTTATGTCTTTCGTCGAATGCGAATAATGGTAATGGTCTTCTTAGATTATTTGTTTGAATGGAGATTTGGTCGGTTCTGGTATGAAAAAATGCAGAAGGTTGATGAAGCTAGCTGTAGGCTTATTCTTCCTCAGCGGGTTTTTGTTTCGTTACCCAAATCTTTGGTTAGAACTTGGTCATGGTTTTCGTTTCCTCATTCTGATCCTTGTATTGTTAAGATAATGGTTTTCGAATTCTACTATATTTATTGGTTGCTGCAGCTCTTTAATGGGTTGGTTCGACTCTTTTACAATAGTTTGTTGTATATGGGTTTTAGTAGGGTTTTTTTCCCTGTCAAAAACTTCTCTATAGCTACGCAGAACGGGTATGTCTTAGTCTTAGTCTCTCCTTTTCTTGTTTATATCGTCTTCTTTGATAGGTCGGGTAAAATCTAGAAAATTTAGGATAAATGTTGCCTATTGAAAGTTCAAACGGTTTGCCTTTGTTATGGTGGAAGGACTTTCTTACAGCAGAGTTCGTTTTTCTCCTGTCTGTTCAACTTTGGCAATTCTGTTAATAGGATCCTGAAGATGATATGTGGGCAAGATTTTTCGCCTTGTTATCTTTGTATTGGTATATGGACTTTGGTCTTACCTTTTAATTCTCTAGCCATGTTTGTCTTCTGTCATGGCAACAATATATGGGTTTCTCTTCATCTCTTTCTTGCCCAGTTGAATTGTATTAGTGTCTGGTCTCTCTTTTTATCGCATGTCTTTCTCACAGAGCCTAACTTGGGTGATAGAACCTCTCTGCGTTCCGAGTCTCGAATCTTGTCTAGGAATCTGACTGGGGTTGTTGTTTGAATGGTAGCTTTAGCAGATTCCTTGTCAAGTTACCTTAAGATGGTTAAAAGAGGAAGGAAGCCCACTGGAGGCAAAGGCAAACAACCTACTTCTGAGCAGCATCAGAAAAGAGGAAGAAAATATGCGCAACAACATCTGGAACCGCTGGTTCAAGCATTTGAATCATAAATCCCAAATTTGGTACGCTCTCGCATTTATGGTTGGGAAACTGAAGTTTTAAACAACTTGGACAGGGAAGATGAAATGGCTTCTGAGGACATGCAGAGCGTGGTGAATGACCCAGGGCACACACGGTGCCGAATTTCCTTGTTTCAACAATCAATTAGAACTTACTGGTTAATCAAATGCCTGCTAGCTAAGGCAGTCATTTCGATAGTAGAAACTAAGCTGGAATCAACTTTGACAGATATTAACAGGAACATCCAGGAAATCAATCTTCGACAATTGCGTCAGTATGCGAGGCTCGGAAGGTTGGAGAAGGGACTCAAGTCCGTGCAGCAGGCTGAAGTTGAATCACCAGGGTTCAGTGCAAAAGATCCAGCACGAGTGGAATCTGAGGAAGATTAAAGGTTTCATAATCAAATGTCTTACTTTATTTTTAGCGGCTAGTACTTTTTCTGTATATGTTGTTATCTCCAGACTTGGATATTAAGTACTGTCAGATTTGGTATAGATTATTAAGGCTTTTTATGTTTTGGTTGACATACTCTGGACTTCGATGACCGAAATACCTGGTTTCCTGCGGGTAGGTTGAGGTCTAGTTTTGTATATTTTTGCCCGACTTTTATTAATAAAAAATAGAAGGAACTACCTAAGCTTTAAAAAAATAAAAAATTATTAACAAAATTTGAGAGAAAAATAAAAAATCCAAATTCTATAGGGGAAAATTAAAAAGTCCAATTGGACATCTCCAATATGTAATATGGCTTAATGTACCATCTTTGTGAAAGTACGACAATTGGAATTTACGTAGGTAATGATATGTATGTGTATGGTTATATATTTTAGGATTTCTGGTTGGAATTTTTTTTCTTTAGTTGGAAAATATGAAGTACCCTCCCGTTAAATCAATAACCGGTTGATTGCCTTTACACCTTATCTTTTCTAGATGACAATAAAGTGATATCTAACTACTTGGATATAAATTCAATAAATTGCATGATACTTAAAATCTAATTACCGTAAGGGTTTTGATTGGTGGAGCCATCACATTCTTTAGTCATGTCAAATTATAAAAACATTTAAGTTAGAAAGTATACAAAACCATGGGTTTGAGTGGGTTTAGTCTTCAAAACTCATGGAAAAAAGCTGAGAAAAGCATACAGAAAAGTAACATTTAACCGTGTCCGAATACAGTAACATTTAAAATGGAAAGCATACAGAAAAGATGCAGCCATATCTCTCAGCATGTTAGAGCGTGTATTTGTCCAAATAACTCCTCTGTGAATATGGTGGTCTGCTAATGGAGAGAAATTGGGCAACTATTGTTGATATGAATATTTTCCCAAACTGATCGCTGTATGCAGCGCAAGCTAGCAGTGAAATGATGAATTCATCCCCCTTCATCATGCGAAATTCAGAACAGAATCAGAATCCAATCAAATGAAATGGAATTAATTCCCAAGAAAGGCTTACAATATTCTGTTCACCAAAAACTCGTCTCCGAAAACTTTGACGTTTCTTTTGGAAGCGAAAATTTGCGGATTTTTTCGAACTCTATAAAATAACCAATAGACAGATGGTGGCTTCATGCCCAGCTATTACAGAAACATATAGTGGTGAATATTTTAAGAAGACTTAATGGTATCTGAAGTTACAATTTATCAGATTAACAACATACTTTGCAGGAAAAATTATATTGTCAGAGCCAACCCTTAGAAACTCTAATCGCAAAATATGTATAATACTTCTGTCTGAACAAACCCTTAAAACCCTAATCACAATATGCGTAACAAGCTTGGATTGGATTAGATACAAGTAATTCCGATACATAGATAAGCTTGGATTTTATTAGAAATACCAGTTAAATCAAATATTGTTTGAGAAATTTTCTCAAAGCAACGAAGCCGAAAGAAAAGCAGATAGTTCAACATTCGAGCACACAAGCAGAAACGCATAAGAATAGTTGGGGCAAAATGAATAAATGCTCACAAAATTGAGTTTAAATTTTTTTCGATTCAGAGAGAAGACATTGCACTTCTCTGCTATTCGGAGCTGCAGAACAAGGAACTATGGAAATGGTAGGGCAAGAGTTTATGGATTGAAATACTTCAAAATTATGTCCTCCTTGAAGCTGCTGCTATTGCTATGACTAATAGAAGCAGACATCATCATATTCTTATTGCCCAGCAGCTGGAACTTCTTCTTGCCCGCAGCCTCCATATCGTTGAAATAAAGTGGGGCATCTCGTTTCTCCATCGATATATTTGGCTTGCAGCGCCTTCTCACATAATCTTCTGGAATATAAACATCCATAGCTAGATCCATGGAAAACCTGCAGGATGCTGCTGGTTGAGGTTATCACAAAAACAGAAAAGGGCCAATCTGCGATAAAAGAACCAGATATTCAGGATGGGGGAAGACTAAAAAACAGAGTGCTGTATGAATGAGCTAAATGGGCATTTGATTATGAAATCGAATAATGTTCAACTGAAAATTTGTAGGAACCGATAGGGCGTGAGGTATAAGTGTAGAAAGTAAAAGCAGTGGGTGTTTGGGGTGGACTGAACAAGGCAGGGGTGCGGATATTATATAATGTATGGTAACTCTAGTATGGGAAGAGAGTAATAAATTGGGACTACTCTTGAAATCTGAGTGCCTGCCTAGCCGGTAATAGTGGCCGTGGATTGTGATGCAAACAGTGGGTTTTGGTGGAGGCTAAATTAAACGGTGGGCAAGAACGAAAGACAGTAGGAAACAGGTTAGCGTCCCCGGTTTTACCGAATTGTCTGGCAAATTCCATGGAGGAGGAAAGAAACATGTGGCTTCCATGTAGATGGGCGGGTCAAATTTCGTCCCAAAGTTCAATAAATGATACCCTTTTCTTTTCAGCCAAACAAACAGAGTAACGTGGCAAAAGCGCTTCTTACCGTGACAACCATTGAACTTCCAACATCTTTCTTTGATGTAGAATTATATGTATGTCAATATGACCATCCATTCATTGCATGGTTCGCGGATGCTCACGGAACTTGAATCACTTGACTCTCTAGCCATGAATATCCGCGGAACTCATCATTGGGCAATGTAGTAGAGTCCAAGTCATTGGTTAATTAATAATTTTAATGAAACTCCATTAAAAGTTTATGGGAAGCTTACTTAACCCAAGAGTGTGCGGTTATGACGAGGTCACTTAGGTGAACTCTAATCTCACGAAATCTACGTACTACACGTTTCTTTATGCAAAGTAAACCAATGAATCCATAAAAATATTAGATTCAATATTAGATTTTTTTATCCATAATGGTAAAGAGTATGATATGTTTTTCAAATTATTAAAATTAATAATGTGATTAATTTGAAAGATATATTTTTTTATTTATAAAAAATAATTTAAATGATAATATTTATTAAATTTTATAATATTAAAAGCTTGATTAATATATATATAATGGCATAGACAATTATCCAAAAAAAATCATATTTTTAAATATATCTCAACTTAAATGTTGTTTATGGGGCATAAAATAAATTGGTGATGGGGTGTGTTGTTAGAGCACTTTACGATGTGAAGATCACTTGTTTGTGGGAAAATATCTAACCAAAGGTTAACCTTATAGTCATATCACAACATAAATGCTGAGGATTTAGTAAAATTTATCATATGTTTGACCATTATATGAATCTTCCTGGTAGTAGAAAAACAATGTTTATTTATTTATTTTTATTTAAGTAAGAGGTGAACATATTTTTTTATAATGTTTTGAGGGGAATTTAATAGAAGTTTGGATCCTTTCTTCTAAATTTGGTCAAATAATTTTGGACATGGTTATAATTTTTTGTTATTTAAAATAATTGTTGGAGTAATAAGATTTTAAAAATTAATTAACTCAAATTCACAATTCGAAAAATGTATTGTTAAATTTTAGGAAAAAATGATAAAAAAAAAAGTACTCGAAAAGTGCTAAAATGTTTATTAATTAGAATACACTATATTTTTTATTTTAAAAACTTTAAATAATTATAAAAATAAAAAATAAGATTTAAAAAATCATAATTTTGAATATTTATGTAACAAATTTAAAACATAATTTAAGAAAATATTTTATGTATTTTGAGTGGTTCTAATGGTTTATTATATATATAATAAGCCTATATTTCTTAATTTCAGATCTACTAAACACTTAGAGTGATCAAATCTCTTTTCACTCTAAAAGAGGTTTGTATCTCAAGATATTTGATCCATCTCAACGCTTGGTACATCCAAATTTAAGATGGATCCAGGATGGTTTAATTTCCCCATTAAATAGGCTAAATTCCACGTGAATACCATGGGTCAATACCATGAGTCATTTTTATTTTTATTTTTATTCTCTCTAGTCGAGTATGATAGAGATGTTGTAACTTAATGTAATGTAAACATTTTAACTCAGTCAAAATAAAAATAACCCTATATAATAAAACTTGCCCATGTTACTCATGTGGAATATAACATATTTAAAGGGGGGAATTAAACCATACTAGATCCATCTTAACTCTGGATCTACCAAACACTGAGAGGGATCAAATCCCTTGACATGAAACCTAACATATGGTTTTAGTTTAATCTAATTAAAACTGTCTACATTACATTACACCGCATATTGAGTTTATTTTTATTTTATTTTGACCAAGTTAAAACGTTTACATTACACAACCCTCAATCCATATTAAATTTGGATCTAAGGTGCAAACCTCTTTGAGTGCAAAACTTAAGGAAATGTTTACACCTCTAGAGATTTGATCCCTCTAGGAGCTTGATATTTATGGATTTAATATGGATCTAGACAAGTTTAATTATTAATTAATAATAATAATAATAATTATTATTATTATTATTATTTATTTTATTTTTTAAATTAATATTTTAATTTTTATGTAGTTTGATCGAGTCAAAATGTTTAGATAACAAGACATTGTCAATGGGCCCCATCAATAGGTATATTATAAGGCCCATTTCGCCATCCTCCTTTTTTCTCACATCAATCAACATCTTTTAGCTATAATGTGCTTAATATGGAGACTAAAGGATGTTTGTCATACTTCGTGGACTAATTTAGTCATTGTACAAGAAAAAGAGCATTTTTTAGTGCATTTACTATGCAGAGGCACATTGGAGGCAACTAGAGGAAATGTAGTAGGCTTGTCCCCTGCATTTACTCTCCTACAACTCAACTCAACTTGTTCCCTAAAATCACTCACCTACAACTTGAGGATCTAATAGCAGTTGAGGCACTCAAGGAATTGCGAGGATCTAAGGGAATTAGATCCATTTTTCTCGAGATTTTAGCGGAAAGAAATCCTCTTTCCAAGGAGGCTGCCCCTCATTCATATTTTTATAAATAAACAAGCCCAAGGGCTCAACAGGATTCAAATTTTTGAGCAAGGAAGAGCTAGTAAGATCTAGGAGCTTGAGACTGTCATTTTCATTTCCTTTGCATGATGTATTTGAACTTCATTTTATGTCAATGAAAAGCTTACCGTTGTCTCACATATGATTTTGTGTTTGAGGGACGAGTCCCCTTGGGTTATGGCTCAACCTAGAGGCTTTAGTCTCTCTTTGTGTATCTTACCTTTGTATTACTTTTTGTAGAAACATTTATTCCTTTCTTAGTAGAAGTTTACTTGAAAATTTTGTTATTGCAAGCCTAGTTACCACCTCTATTGTGGGAAGCGTGCTTGAAGAGTATGCAGTAGCAAGCCAAAAACATGTGGTTATTTTCCTTTGCAAATTGTTAGACCTTAGATTAATGCTCCTTTAAATACTCTATTTCTGTATATTTAGGAGATAAATCACATTCCTCTTTAAGCTTTCATGGATGTAGGTCATATGCACACTACAAGTTAGATTGTATTTCGATGTAATCAAATTCAACTCATCCTTTATTTTTATTTGGTTTCATAAAATTCAACTCATCCTTTCTTATTTAGTTCATTTTGATGCAATTTGATCATTAGTTTAGCAATGGTTTTCAAGTGCAAAAGAGGATTTTTTTATTAGTATACATATACTACTAGTGGCTTGCAGGGTTGACATACTCACCCTACATTCCTCCTATCATCATCAACCTCTTCCTCTCTTATCTCATATTTCCCTCAAAACCTCTGCCACCAAGACTATATTTTTGGGCCATTGAAGGACACAATGTGCATTTTATTTTGTGCAATATGGGCCTCTAAGAGGTGCTAGGTTTTGAAAAATACTCATAAAACCTTCATATTCCTTCATCTATCCTTTCCCACCTTCAAAACAAATTTTCCACCCTCAAGATGCTCACAGATCCAATCATGTAGCAACCTGTAGCAATCATGTAACAATCTTGTAGCATCTTGTAGCACCGTGTAAACTTGACCGAATTCACTCCATAAGCTTGATTCTTGCTTCTTAGGCTTGAATAATGACCCCTAAGCTCTGAACCTATGATTGGAGAGGACCAAAGACCACTTTTGACGTGTCATTCATTCACTGCAATACAATTATGTAATTAGGGTTAGAGGACAGATTTCCAAATTTGAACAGTAATGATGATTTTCTTATGGAATGCGTATGGACTCTGTCGCTCAAGCTAAGATTCTTTGAACATAGTGATTAGAAAGGGTGATTTATCAATGCAAAGTAGATTATGTATATTTTATTGAATTTATGCTTGTTTAGGGTTTCAATTACAAGCACTATTATTGCATCTGCCAATTTCCTTTTTAGATCAACTTTTCACGTTCCACAATTAGACTAATGTTCACATTTTTTAAAGTAGCACAAAGTTTTCATTATACAAGTAGATTAGTATTTTCATTTCTACAAATAGCATAATATTTACATTCCTGAAACTAGGGTTATCCTTTACATTTGGATAAATAACATCTTCATTTTTGTAAGTAGAATAATGTTTCCATTCATGCAATTAGAATACAACCCTCTCTTTTCATGAAATTTCCTTCCTTGAGTTAGCTAAAAGAGTGGTCTTTTTATTCCTTAATCTAGTTCATTGCTTGAAGGTGGCATGTGTAGAACTTGACATACTATGCATATAACACTATCACCTCACAAGTTTGTACGAACCCCGAGTTGATAATTAAATTTGGTAGCCTTGGGAGGCTCAACATTCTTGTTGTGATACTGAGGCTCATCACTTTTTGGTGTTGTTTCCCTGTAGGAGTCCAAGTAGGTGTTATTTCTACTTAGAAGTTTCCTTTCTCCTCTATTTTGCATCGATATATATATATATATATATATATATATATATCTATATATATATATATATATATATATATATATATATATATATATATATATATATATATATAGCTATATAAAGGAAGCCCACGTGGTGTAGAGCAGTCGATGATGGGGTGCACTGTTAAGGCACTCCGTCTACAAGATCACTGGTTCGAAACCCGTGGGTGATTAGGATTTAGTCTAAACTACCAATATATATATATATATAAAGGAAAAAATAACACACACAAAAAACAAAACAAGTTCTTTCATGCCTTGTAGGAGTAAGGATAATCAAGGAAATTCCCTACCAAAAACCTCCACCCCTTCCAAGAACCATCCATCACTCTTCTTTTGTGACTATGAACTTCCCACCTTAACCATAGGGGAGTTGGAAAATCCAATAGGTGAAAAACCTAAAAAATTTTGAAGAACGTATATCACCTATCCACAACACGGTTGAAAACAAGAAGAATGAGTTCTTTCCTATCCGAGAGACTAATTGGGAGGCCAGGATGAATACTATAAGACCCACTACTCTTCCACATTTCCATGGCCTAGCCTCTGAGGACCCTGATATTTTCACATCTGAGTTTGTTGTGGTTTTTAGGACCTGTGATTATACCTTTAATGAACATAAGTTGAATTTGTTTCCATGTTATGGTGGATAAATCCCTCTCGCGGACATGAGCGATATCCCTAGATTCCTAAGATATCTAGTAACAAACAAAACAAGTGATTGATACCTTTCCTTAATTCACAATTGAAATATGAAATAAGAGATATGTAGGAGCCTATTACCTTTCTACGAAATTCCCGTGGAAGTCCTTTTGATGCTTTCAAAATCCCTTCCTCATTGCTTTGAAGTGAGAAGTACATGAACAAAAACAAACAAGGCATAAAATCATAGTGTGGAAAAAGATGAAACCCCCAAAAAAATAAAATTGCAACATTGCATGTATCATAAAATTAAACTCATATTTAGTTATAAATTATGAAAAATACCAAGGAATTTTGCAAATAGCATTAAGAAAATTGCAATTAGGAAAGAAATAGGTGCTTGTATTTATTTTAGACCTATTGAAAATGCAACAAGATGATGGAGCTTAGTGAAATGAAGTCGCCTTCACTAAGTGGGCCCGCAGGCTATTTTTGGCGCAAAGTCTATTTTTAGACTATGTCTATTTTTAGACATATGGATCATGGTCTATGAGTTGCAGGATGCTATTTATGGATGATTGGTCGAGTTGGTAAAAATAGATGGACCTCTATTTTTAGACATTAGGCGGTTTCTATTTTTAGACTACCGGGCTAAAAATAGAACAGTCAAATATTATTAACCCTTAATAATATTTAGACTATAAACATTATCTTATCCTCTTGGAGCACTTCAGTTTGATGCTTGGATGTGGCACATGCAGCTGACAGAAGGAAATACACTTTTCCTTAGGGTTAGTTGAGCTATTGCATGGTTGACTTCAGTTAGAACTCATGTGGCAGAGTTTGGTGGAGTTGATGAGACAGTTGGTGGAGTTGTGTTCTGTTTAACTTAGTTGAACTAGTTGTATTTAGTCTAACTGAAAAATACACTAGTGATTGAGTGGTGTGAATTAATTATTAATTAATTCACTAAATATTAACTCATAAATCAACTAAAGAACACATCAGTTAACTGAAATGCATGGACAGTTCAGTGGAGACCAGTGTTAGAGGTGGGTGAAAGGGTGAGTCTACTATCAGTTGCGACTATTGGCTGTGCATGAGATTTTCACACACATTGATGGAGATTTCCAATGAGGATTGCGCAGTTGGAGCTAGTGGGATTCGAACTTGGATCTCATCATTAATCAACTTGGATTGCGCAGTAGAGGCAGGCAGACTTGTGGAGGAGATTTGAACCTGTGACTTGTTCACTTTCTATACTAGTTTGTGTGTAGCATGTGAGATAGTGCTGAGAGCTGTGAGAGCTTTGTGCTATGTATTGTTACATGTTCTCTATCATTATAATATATAGATAGTTGGGGGTTTTCAGCTATTGATTTTCCCATTACATACTGTGTTGATATGTGTGAATGATTATGTTTTAATGAGCGCATGCGACTGTTTCTATTTTCCGCATATTGATGATCAATTGTAGAAGAGGTTATGTATTATGCATGAAGCTCAAATAGTGTGTAATCAGGATAATCTCGGTGAATAATTCAGCTATTATTCAAATTTCTACATGGTATCAGAGCGAGATTGATCATCGGATCTATTACAGTGATTACAATTATTTCGGTAGACAGAGTCTGTAACGGGCCAGGTAGCCTCTGGATCCATCCTTTCTTTGAAAGGTAATATATCCAGTAAATGCCCTTACAGTCGATCTCTGTGCTAGAAATACTTTTTTCTCACAGATCCAGAAGCAATTGAGTTTTGAGCTTGAAATTCGAATTTGCAGCATAATTTGGAATTCGAATTTGCAGTAGTTTTCTTGGTGCCAGAAGTTGAAATGTCTTTCAACGGATTGCGACTGGAGTATGCCCTTGAGGGCAGTTCGAATTATGTTGCATGGAAGGACAGAATGGAGGCAGTATTAGATGATAACGGGCTGAAGGAGTTCATAGAAGATGAGATCCCAAAGCCTACTGATGCTGCTCAAGTTGAGGCTTGGCAAAAGAAGATGGAAAAATGTCGAAGGATTCTGTTGGAGGGCGTGAAGGATCACATTGTATCCAGCATGCATGGAAAAGATTCTCCATACTTGATGTGGAAAGCGTTGACAGATTTATTCCAAAGCAAGAGCGACCAGAGGAAGTTGGCGCTCAAGGATAAACTCAGAAACATTAAGATGGAGAAAGGCGACAGCATACCGAAGTACCTCACGAAGTTCACCCAATGCAGGGATGAGCTGGGAAGTGTGGGGGTGACTGTCGATGAGGAGGACTTGGTGGACCTGGCTCTCCTTGGTCTTCCGAAGAGTTGGCATTCCTATCAGGACTCTGTCAATGGTCGGGAGAAATTGCCGGGATGGGAGCGACTTTGGTCGGATCTCATGCAAGAGGAGATAAGGCGGACTACCAGGGACGAACCTTCATCAAAGGCATCTGATGAAGAAAATTGCACTTTGGCTGCCAAAGAAAAGAAGGGGAAGAGCAAGAAAGCTTCTCATTCCGGTGCGAAAGGCAAGAAGCAGGACATGTCCAAGGTGAAGTGTTTTCATTGTCACCAACACGGACATTATGCCAGAAATTGTCCGCAGAAGAAGAAAAATAAGCAAGCTGCTGGATCTGCAGCGGGAGAGGCCTTAGCCTCACAGTTTGAGCTGGAATTTTTGTTGATTGCATGCTTGGTCTCAAGTGTGATGGGATCAGTATGGTTCTTGGACAGTGGTGCGTCTTTTCACATGACTGGAGATCGAGATCTGTTTTCAGATCTAGATGAGAAAGATCTTGGAGTGCACATGGGAGAGGCAGTGGTAGATACAGTGTGACCGGTATTGAGTATAGTTTCTTTGAGGGAGTCCCCAGTAAACCCTTAGCATTATTGAAGGAAGTGATGCATGTTCAGGATTGAAGAAGGTCTGTGGCTGATGTTGGAAGACAAGGGGTATGATGTTGTCTTGGCGGAGCTTTCCTACACAGTAAGACAATTGGAGAGACCCGGAAGATAGGGGTTCGAGTCAAGAACCTTTATCAGTTGCAAGTAGATGGCGGTGCAGCAATGGCATGCAAGGCAGAAGCAGTGGTGAGCCGGGATGATGGCGAGCTGTGGCACCGGAGATTGGGCCACCTTCACCATGGCGCTTTGAAGATACTACAGTAGATTTCTACTGGGCTTCCTAAGGGCACTCTTGCGCAGTCAGATCAGTGCAAGGGGTGTACCTTGGGAAAATTTGTGAAATCCACCTTTCACGAGAAGGATAGTCACGCCACGACGATCCTTGAGAGAGTTCACACAAATGTGTGTGGTCCTTTCTCTGTAGCTTCGACAACAAAGCACAAGTACTATGTGATATTTGTTGATGATTTCTCTCGGAAGTGCTGGATCTTCTTCATGCAGAAGAAGAGCGAGACATACTCAAAGTTCTATGAGTTCAAGGCGCTGGTTGAGAAGGAATCGGGGAAGCATGTGAAGGCTCTTAGGAGCGACAATGGTGGTGAATTCATCTCTCCTGAATTCAAGGACTTTTGCAGCGCAGAAGGGATTCAGAGAGAGCTCATTGCACCTCATAACCCACAGCAGAATGGGGTTGCTGAGCGGAAGAACAGAACAATCGTGGGTGCTTCACAGGAAATGTTGCATGTTCAGGGCCTACCCCTTCACTTGTGGGCAGAGGCATGAAATACTGCAGTATATGTGCAGAACCGTTGTCCTCACAAGATACTTGGCATGAGTACACCGGAGGAGGCGTTTTCTGGTAAGAGACCTGATATTTCCCATTTGAGTATTTTTGGTTCACCTGTCTACATGCATGTGACAAAGGATGCTAGGAAGAAGCTCAATCCGACCGTAGAGGTTGGGATATTTGTGGGTTACACTGATACACCCCACAACTATCGTGTGTATTTGCCAGACAGTCGCAAGACTGTTGTGCGACGGGATATCAAATTTCAGGAGGAGAAAGCCATGAAGTGTTCGCTTGAGAGGGAGCCACACTTGCATGCAGATGAGGAGCTATTAGTTCCTAAGGATGAGCTTCCTGATGTGGATCAGCCACAAGAGGAAGATCATGGAGTGGAAGAGACCACTCATGCAGCGCCAACCATCAGAGGGCGCAAGCGCACTACAGAAGCTGAGCGACTGGCTCAAGATGCAGAGAAGGTTGTAGGACCACCTACAGCACAGCGCAGATAGAGACAGTCACTGGATCGGTACACTGGATACATGGCTCTTGTGAGAAAATGTGTCGTGATGGAGCCATCCTCTTTCGAGGAAGCTGTGGAGGACCCCGCATGGGTAGATGCCATGGTGGAAGAGTATGATTCGATTGTCAGAAACAGTGCATGGGAGATTGTCCCAAGACCGGAGGGGAAATCAGTGGTGGGTTCGAGATGGATCTACAAAGTGAAGCAGGCAGCTGACGGGAGTGTGGAAAAGTACAAGGCAAGATTTGTTGCCCGAGGCTTTTCACAGATAGAGGGGATCGATTATGAGGAGACCTTTGCACCTGTCGCAAGGTATTCTTCCATACAGACGATTCTTGCTCTCTCAGCGCAGATGGGGTGGCACATTCATCAGATGGATGTGAAGACTGCGTTCCTCAACGGATTCATTGAGGAGGAGGTGTACATAGAGCATCCCGAAGGTTTCGAGATCTTCAGCAGCGAGTCGCATGTGTGCAGGCTCAAGAGAGCATTGTATGGGTTGAAACAAGCACCTCGTGCTTGGTACACACGGATAGACAGTTATTTCACCGGACTTGGATTTTCCAAGAGTGAGGCGGATCCTAACCTATACCAGATTGTGGTGGAGGGGAAGTTGCTGATCATTGTACTGTATGTAGATGATCTGATTTTGACGGGTGATGAGCTGTTGATACTTTCATGCAAGGAGGATATTTCTAGAGAGTTTGTGATGAAGGACTTGGGCCTCCTTCATTATTTCTTGGGATTGGAAATCTGGTAGCGCAATGATGGACTATTTGTTTCTCAGTGTAAATATGCCCAAGAAATATTGGAGAAGTTCAACATGCATGGCTGCAATCCTGTTGATACTCCTCTTCCTAGAGGTTGGAGGAAGGAGGATGCTACTTCAGCGGAGGCAGTGGATTCCACTGTTTATCGACAGTTGGTGGGGTCGCTCATGTATCTGGTCAATACACGACCCGATATATGCTATGCTGTTAACCAGATTTCGCAAGCTATGGTTAAGCCTACCAAGCTCTTCTGGAAGGCAGGCAAGCATGTATTGCGTTATCTTAGAGGCACATCGGGATATGGCTTGTGGTACAGACAGGAGGATGAGGTGAAGCTATGTGGCTTCACGGATGCAGATTGGGCAGGGAGCCCAACGGACAGAAAGAGCACATCTGGAGGGATCTTCAGTATCGGGTCGACATCAGTTTCTTGGTACAGCAGGAAGCAGAGATCCGTGGCACTCAGTTCAACAGAGGCTGAGTATATGGCAGCAAGCTTGGCTGCATGCGAGGCCATATGGATGAGGAAGATTCTGGTCGGGTTGTTCGGGTCACACTTGGAGCCTACTGTGATTTATTGTGATAACCAGAGTTGCATTAAACTCTCTGCTAATCCAGTATTTCATGATAGATCCAAACACATCGACATCAGGTACCATCATATCAGAGATTGTGTGCAGCGGAGAATCATGTTACTTTCATATATTCCCACGAAGGATCAGGATGCTGACATCTTGACGAAGGCGCTCACCAGGAGAAAATTCGAATACCACAGAGGCAGGATAGGGGTTGCAGATAATCCATATCTTGTTGAGAGGGAGTGTTGAAAATGAAACAAGATGATGGAGCTTAGTGAAATGAAGTCGCCTTCACTAAGTGGGCCCGCAGGCTATTTTTGGCGCAAAGTCTATTTTTAGACTATGTCTATTTTTAGACATATGGATCATGGTCTATGAGTTGCAGGATGTTATTTATGGATGATTGGTCAAGTTGGTAAAAAATAGATGGACCTCTATTTTTAGACATTGGGCGGTTTCTATTTTTAGACTGTCGAGCTAAAAATAGAACAGTCAAATATTATTAACCCTTAATAATATTTAGACTATAAACATTATCTTATCCTCTTGGAGCACTTCAATTTGATGCTTGGATGTGGCACATGTAGCTGAAAGAAGGAAATATGCTTTTCCTAAGGGTTAGTTGAGCTATTGCATGGTTGACTTCAGTTAGAACTCATGTGGCAGAGTTTGGTGGAGTTGATGAGACAGTTGGTGGAGTTGTGTTCGGTTTAACTTAGTTGAACTAGCTGTATTTAGTCTAACTGACAAATACACTAGTGATGAGTGGTGTGAATTAATTATTAATTAATTCACTAATTATTAACTCATAAATCAACTAAAGAACACATCAGTTAACTGCAATGCATGGACAGTTCAGTGAAGACCAGTGTTAGAGGTGGGTGAAAGGGTGTGTGTGACTATCAGTTGTGACCATGATTGTGCATGAGATTTGCACACACATTGATGGAGATTGCCAATGAGGATTGCGCAGTTGGAGCTAGTGGGATTCGAACTTGGATCTCATTCATTACTCACTTGGATTGTGCAGTAGAGGCAGGCAGACTTGTGGAGAAGATTTGAACCCATGACTTGTTCAAATCTCAGTTAGTTTGTGTGTAAATTTTTGGAGATAGTACTGAGTACTTGTGAGGAGTATTGTGCTATGTACTGTTACATGTTCTCTATCATTATACTATACAGATAGTTGGGGTTTTTCAGCTATTTCTTTCCCGATTACATCCTGTGTTGATATGTGTGCTTGATTATGTTTTAATGAGCGCATGCGACTGCTTTCTATTTCCGCATATTGATGATCAATTGTAGAAGAGGTTATGTATTATGCATGAAGCTTAAATAGTGTATAATCAGGATAATCTCGGTGAATAACACAACAAATTATTCAAATTTCTACACCTGGGTCAGGACCCCTCGAGCCAACGAGATCAATGAGAAAGATCTCATGAATTATTGGAATAGTTCAAAAGAATCTAAAGATGTGTTGTTGACAGAATAAAATGAGGCTATGAAGCCTTGCATTTTTAAATCTCACAATTTATGTATGTTTGCAGGATGTGCGAAAGATGGTGGATATTTTGGTGAAACTATCACAGAGATGAATGAAACTCTTGAGGTGAAGTGCGGTGGAGAATGCCTTTCAGAGGAGAAAGGTACTGATTTTTTGCAGCAGGAAGAAATCATAAATGAATTCTTGTTGGGTGTAAGACATCCAGTTGAAGTTTTTATGGAGCATAAGCATAATGAAAATGATGAAGTAATATTCCGAGGAGGTAAACAAATGAATTTGTTTAATGAAATTGCTGACAGAATTTTGCAATGTGATGATACAGACAACAGGATAACTCAAGAAGATTTCCATAAGAAGAATGAAGCTAGGAATGAAGGTTGTGATGAAATGATGGAAAGATTTCACATGGAAATCGAGTTCTTGGAACGATGGCTTAAGGAACCTGAAGGGGAGATGAAACTTGCAGAACCTGATATATAAGAGATTGCAGTTACTATGCATGATAGGGGTGAAATTTTTTTAACATTTACAGAGTTGAGTGAATGTTATAAATTTTCAAATAATAATGTGGCTGGAGGTACAGAAGGAGACATTAATAAATATGATGTCAAAAACAGAGAAATTGAGCAAAAATTATTTGGAGTTGAGATGAAAGATCAGGGGCAGCAAGAAAGTTATGTTCGTAGAGACATAAAGGAGACATAAATATTGATCCAACAAGATAAATATGAAAGAATCCAGCAATTCAAAATAAGATCTACTGAAATCCAAAAAATCTATGATGGGATATTGGTGCTTGAAGCATCAAAAGAGGTTGAAAGGTCTTATATTTTTAAAACTAATAGTTTGTTGATGAATGTAGGTACAACACTGGATGAGAAATTTGTTATTGCAAGAGAAATCAATGACTATAGTTATAATCAAGAAGGAGTTCTTGATTATTCTTCATTGCAGAAAGTTGAGTGTTCAGATCAGTTGGAGACGGAAGCATTAGACAAAGAGGAATTACTCTGAGGAATTGGCAAAAGAAATTTTCGTAAAGGCCAATGGAATCCGATTGACAAAGCGAGTGATGAATTACAAAATGGAGTTGATACTTTAAAGGACCAGTGGTAGAACAGAGTTTGGAATCTTGGAGGGAGAAAGTCGTCAAGACTTGTGGTTGTCACATTATTACAGAAAAGCGCAAACCTCATAGATAGGAGTCTATGGAAACTTCTCTACATGGGGAGTCTGATGCAGGAGCATCCTGCTTGGGTGTTATTAAAATATTGTGTAATTAGGGGGGTCATGATTTTTTAATTATTTTATAAATTATTGTGCTCATTTTAATAAATTAAGAGAGAAAATTGTAAGTGAGGATTATTGTAAATATTCTTTTAAATAAATTAAGGATATGAGTGGAGTTGAATTAGGTAGATAAAATAGGGATTAGGAATTCCTTAAACGGGACTTAGTTGAGTCCAAAAAAAGGATAAATCTAATTTAGATTTTAGTTGAGATTTGTGTGGAGGAACTTATCGATTGGAATAAATTCATTATTATGTATAAATATGAGGATTGTGCGAGGATGGAAAGACAGTGAGGAATACAGAGAGAGAGAGAGGAATGGTTTGAGAGCTTTTGTAAAAGGGCCGAGAGTCGAGAGGCCATCCATTGTAATCTTCGGCCAAGGAAATTTTTGTGTTATTATATATCAGTATTTTTTTTTTTTTGTATGGATCTCTTTTTCTTTATGTATATTTTAAACTGAAAATTGTAGTTTTAAGGAAGAGTTTTCTTGAGGATTTTTGTGTCAAAGGAAGCACACGCGCTATTATATGCTAGGATATGTTTTATAGCAGAATCCTGACATCAGTTCTAAAAAGTATTTTTTTGGAATCAAATTAGGGGTTACAAGTCCTTTAGGTAAACCCTCCACCACAATCTGGTACAGGTTTGCATCCGCCTCACTCTTGGTGAAGCCAAGTCTAGTGAAATAGCTGTCGATCTGAGTGTACCAAGCACGGGGTGCTTTTTTTAGCCCATACAATGCTCTTTTGAGCCTACACACATGCGACTCGCTGCTGAAGATCTCAAATCCTTCAGGATGCTCAATGTACACCTCTTCCTCAATGATCCCATTAAGGAACACAGTCTTCACATCCATCTGATGACTGTGCCAACCCATCTGCGTTGAGAGAGCAAGGATGGTCTTTGTGGAAGAATACCGTGCAATAAGTGCAAAGGTTTCTTCATAGTCAATCCCCTCAATCTGTGAGAAGCCCCGGGCAACAAATCTTGCCTTATACTTCTAGACACTCCCATCAGCAGCTTGCTTTACCTTGTAGATCCATCTTGATCCTACAACTGATTTTCCCACCGGCCTTGGAACAATCTCCCAAGCACTGTTTCTGACAATGGAGTCATACTTCTCCACCATGGCATCTACCCATGTGGGCTCCTACACTACTTCTTCAAAAGAAGATGGCTCTGTCACGATACACTTGCTCATAAGAGCCATGTATCCAGTATATCGGTCAGGTGACTGTCTCTGTTTGCGCTGTGATGTAGGGACTCCTAAATTCTGTGCCGCATCAAGCTTTAGTGTCTCAGATTCTGTGGTACGCTTTCTGCCTTGTCTGATGTTTGGTTCTGCATGAGTGGACTCCTCCACTCCATGAATCTCCTCCTGTGGCTGATCCACATCCAGAGGCTCATCTTTGGGAACAAGAAGTTCCTCCTCCGCATGCAAGTGTAGCTCCCTCTCAAGCAACAACTTCATGGCTTTCACCTCATTGAATTTTATATCCCGTCGCACAAAAGTCATCCGACTGTCTGGAAAATACACACGATAGTTATGCGGTGTTTCTGTGTACCCCACAAATATCCCAACTTCTGCAGTCGGCTCCAGCTTTTTCCTAGCGTCCTTTGTCACATGAATGTAAACAGGTGAGCCAAAAATCTTCAAATGAGAAATATCAAGCTTCTTACTAGTAAAAGCTTCTTTGGGTGTACTCATGCCAAGTACTCTATGAGGACAACAGTTTTTCACATAAACTGCAGTGTTGCATACTTCCGCCCACAAGTGCATTGGTAGGCCCTAGTCATGCAACATCTCTCATGCAGCACCCACGATCATTCTGTTCTTTCTCTCCACAAGGCCATTTTGCTGTGGGTTATGAGGCGCTATGAGTTCTTTTCGAATTCCTTCTTTTCTACATAAGTCTTTGAATTCACCGAGATGTATTCACCACCATTATCACTCCTTAGAGCTTTCACTTGCTTCCCCGACTCCTTCTCCACCAATGCCTTGAACTCACGTAAATTTGAGAACATTTCACTCTTCTTCTGCATGAAGAAAATCCAACATCTATGAGAATAGTCATCAACAAATATAACATAATTCCTGTGTTCTGCTGTTGAAGCGACTGCGAAAGGTCCACACATGTCTGTGTGAATTCTCTCCAGGATCACCGAAGCACTGTTATCCTTCCCATGAAAGGTGGTCTTCACAAACTTACCCATAGTACATCCCTTGCACTGATTTGACTGTGCAAGAGTACCCTTGGGAAGTCCAGTAGAAATTTTCTGCAAAATCTTCAGAGCACCATGGTGAAGATGGCCCAATCTCCTATGCCATAATTCTCCCTCATTGCGGCTCACCACTTCTTCCGCTTTGCCCACCATTATAGTGAAACCATCTACCTTCAGCTTGTAGAGATTCTTAATTCGAACCCCTATCTTCTTTTTTTGACCTGCTGTTTTATGTCGAAGGAAGGCTTTTCCCTCACTGAAAACAACATCATAACGTCTGTCTTCCAGCATTGCGACTGAGACCAAGTTCTTCTTCAGACCTGGAACATGCATAACATTCTTCAACAATAAAGGATTACTGAACTCCCTCTCAAAGGTAATGGTCCCAATGCTAGTCGCACTGTACCGACCATGATCTCCCATCTCTATATGCATCTGGAGGTCCTTCTCCTCTAAGTCACTAAACAACTCTTTGTCTCCTGTCATATGGAAAGACACACCACTATCAAGATAACACACCAATCCCATACAGCTTGAAACCAAGCATGAGATTAAGGAGAAATCAAGTTTAAATTGCGAGGCTAAGGCCTCTCCAACTATAGATCCAGCAGCCTTGTTGTTCTTCTTCTTCTGTGGACAGTTAGTGGCTAAATGTCCATGTTCGTGACAATGAAAACACTTCACTTTGGACAAATCCTGCTTCTTGCCTTTAGCATCAGATTTTGAAGGATGTTTCTTTCCCTTCCCTTTCCTTTCTTTGGTAGCCAAAGCGCAATTATGTTCATCTTCATTCTTCGATGAAGATCCATCCCTGGTACCCCGCCTTATCTCCTCCTACATAAGATCCGACCAAACTCGCTCCCATCCTGGCAGTTTCTCCCGTCGATTGACAGAGTCTTCGTAGCTATGCCAACTCTTCGGAAGCCCAAGGAGAGCGAAGCTCAGCAAGTCTTCTTCATCAATAGTAACCCTGACACTTCCCAGTTCATTCTTGCAGTGGAAAAAATTCGTGAGGTATTTTGGAATACTGTCGCCTTTCGCCATTTTTATTTTTTTGAGCTTGTATTTAAGCGCCAACTTCCTCTGGTCACTTTTGCTTTGGAACAAGTCTGTCAAAGCCTTCCACATTAAGAATGGAGTGGCTTTCCCATGAAGGCTGGACACAATGTGGTCCTTCACACCTTCCAATAGAATCCTTCTCCTCTTTGCTATCTTCTTTTTCCATGCATCAAGTAATGCAGCATTGCTAGATCTCGGATTAGGAACATTGCTATCGATGAACTCCTTCAGTCCATTATCCTCCATCACTGCCTCCATCCTGTCCTTCCAGGCTATGTAATTTGAGCTCCCATCAAGGGCATATTCCAATCTCAACCCGTCGAAAGACATTTCAATGTATACTCGATTTCTGCACCAAGAATCTTCTTTAGCAAATTTGAATTGTCCACCAGCACAAATTCACTTTAAAATTGCAACCTTCAATTAACAATGCTCTGATACCATGTAGAAATTATATGCACTAAGCATGCATATGTACTAGATCCACCTGATCTCACACTATTTAACTTTATGTAAGATACTAAATCTATTCCACTTGTTAATCTTTTGCAGAAAATTTAATTGCACACACATGTAAAGCAGAAATAAAAACAATCGCACATAACACAGTTTTTAACCGGGAAATCCTGAAGCTGAAAACCCCCAACTATATATTATGTATCATGGAATCATATGAAAATCCTCATACAAATATTGTCAAGCTCTCGGTACAGTACAATCGTCATACACTAATCAGGAACAATCTTGCAAATCCATGCACCGATCTTTGCCTCCTGCTAGCCTGCTTCCACTGCGCAATCCCTACTGAAGAATAGCTATGAATGAATTCGAATTACCCTTGCCTTGACTACACAATCCTCATTGGAAACTCCAATGTGTGTGTGACGCAATCAATGCATCACTATAGTCACAACAGATAGTCTATCTTGCCCTTTCACCTATCTCTCCACTAGGTCTCCACTAAAACTGCCATGCATTGTAGTTAACTGTTGTATTGTTTAGTTGATTAATGAGTTATTATTTGTGAATTAATTAACTAATTAATTCACTCCACTCTCACTAGTGTATCAATCAGTTAGACTAGATACAACTAGCTCAACTGAGTCTGACTGAGTTAAACTGAATACAACTCCATAACTACTTCTTCCAACTGTGTCATAACTATGCCACTTGAGTTCTAACTGAGTCCTCCATGCATTAGCTCCAGTAAACCCTTGGGAATTACATAATTCCCTCAGTCCACTGATGTGCCACATCTGTGCACTGAAACAAAGTGCTCCAAGAGAATAAGTTGATGTTTAGAATCTGATTATTATTAAGAGCTAATAATAATCAACATGCAAATAGAATTTCATCTATTTTTCCAACTTGATCAAACATCCACAAATAGCATCCTACAACTTCTGAAATATGATCATCATGTCTAAAAATAGACATATTCTAAAAATAGATTTGCACCAAAAATAGCCTGCGGGCCCACTTAGTGAACGCGAGTGTTTTCACTAAGCTCATCATCTTGTTGAATCTCAACACTAACCCTAGGAGATGAAGCGCCAAAACTGTGGGTCCCGTTTGGGTAAATTGGTCTTTCAACTTCCGGGGGACGTAACTTTGGCATCTGATCTTCGTTTGACGCACTCAATACCTCGTTAGAAATATCTATTCGAGAACTACAACTTTTGAGTGAGAAAAATCAATATATACACCCATGTTGCTCCCAATTTTCCCAAAATGCGTCGTTTAGGGCCTCAAAACGACGCCGGAAGTTCAAGACCCGAAAAACTGCTAAAAATAGTAAGTTGTGTTGAAACTTAAAAATTGAAAGAACTGATGGTGGGTGTTCAAATGGAATAGGGTGGTGGTCACCAATATCCACCTGGATCATTTGTGCCCCAAAATGGCTCCACGAGTGCAGAACCTGAAAACCTGCTAAAAATAGTAAGCTGTTAGAAGTGAATAGGTGGGTGGCCACCGATATCCACCTGGATCATGGGGCTTGCACCTGGTAACCAGGACTTCCCGAGAGATCACCCATCCCAGAAGTCTTGTGGCTCAAGCACGCTTAACTGTGGAGTTTTCCCCACAATCAAACCCACTTGGCTTAGTACCCCATTTGCAAAACCTTAGCTAGTATTGTGCCTCATGAACCATTCAAGTAGAGCTCCCTTTATTCTTTGTATTTTAAGTATGAGGGGTTTCCACAGTGCATTATAATAGATATCATTTTTTGGATTCAACTAGGTTAAGTAAGTGATTCATCTATGACCATTTCCATGAGAGGTAGTCTTAACTAACTAATTTCTCATGATTTTTTAATATTCCACTTAGCACTCATTGCATTAGGTGATGCTCACAAGGGTGAAGAAGTGAGAGTGAAACTAGTGAAATGAATCATAATTATTGAAATTTAATATGCATATATATGACTAGATTCTAGAAGAAGTCATGAAGTTTCAACAATAGACTTGAGGGAATTTATTCCATATGCTACTAGCAAGAGAATTCTCGGAGATATTCCTAATGTATTATTTCAAAGAGATTGGGAACTGCAATGCTAACAAACCTTGAGGGAATTTGAATGGGTGCAGGACCGATAGAACCTAATAATACAAGATGAATGGATTATGCAACAAATGCGGCCAATTATTTGTATCCAAGATGTTCCACAACCAGAAACTTACATCTATGTTGCTCCAATCTTTGATGCAGATAAGACATTAGGAATGTCTGCGAGAATTCTCTTGCTAGTAGCATATGGCATAAATCCTTTGCTGAGAATTCAGGACTTCCTCTAGAATCAAGCCATATATATACATATTAAAGTGCAATAATTATTATTTATACAAATTTACGATTGGAGAAAACTATTTCCACTCTGAGAAACTTTGGGGCTTCTTTGGGTCCAAATAAAAATGTATCACCTAGGGATGACGCTCCTGCATCAACCTTACACTATTTAATTAATCCAATTGAGGTCATACTCTATAATTTGATCCATATCTTTGTGATACATTCCAAATCAATTGTTTTTGGAGTTTTATGCACTTTCATGGGTTTTGCATATATCTATCCAAGTCGAGATATTGAGTTGTGGTGAAATAATTACGATCATGTTTCATTGGCTAAATGAATGGTTATCCTCAACTAAGTGAATGAGATATATGGGTATATATTAAATGTGAATGAAATGTTTTCCATTCAAATTGAATTACAAGATTTTTTGTGTGCACTAAAGACAATGATAAGACTAATTCAAGTGTAAATGAAAAGAGGAGAACACACTTGTATGCTAATTTATTTCTTCTATGCCATCAGCGAACATCCACGATCTTATATTCTAAAATTCATGATCATTTGACGAAAACCATGGAACATTGTAAAGCATCATATTATGGCGACTGTCATTGTAATTGTAGTTATTTCTACCTATAATTACTCTTGAGTCATTGTGAGGAGTATGGAGCATTGTAATAAAGCTTTCTAGTTGATATTGCATTTATAAACAACATTAGAACCTCTAATTTTTAATATTTTTGGGAAATATACATGTACATATGTATGCTTTTAATTTTCTATATCATAGCATAAAAGTACCAATGTAAACATATAGTGTAGTTGGATAACTACGTTCCAAGGAGTTGCACTAAAGATAGAGTTCTCATTGATAGAGTATTTGTAGATTCTTCATTTTTATTGGCACACTTACAACATTGTTATTTGGTGGTTGACTTGATCAATATTAACACCAGGGAAAATGTCATATTCTAATCCTATTGAGTAGTTGAACTCAAAACTAAATAGAGAAAAATATCCCTACAACCATCAAAGAATGAATATCTATGCATAAACAAGCTAATTATAGGTAAAAAAATTAACTTGGAAAGGTACTCATAGTTGGTGAAGTGAATGGGCTATAAAACTCATTCATAAATCCTCCAACAATCAACAATCCCCTTTTTTTGCACAAATCATGTTAGACATGTAGAGAAAGGCCAAGGTTATCTAACACTTGATGTCCCATGACATGTTTCATGTGAAAAAACACATGTTAAATATTTTTTATACATTACATCATAGTGCATTCCACATGTCCTTTTACTGATCATCTCCCAACCTGTCTAATATGATGACATGTGGCATGAGGTGTAGGGTTTGAGGGGGTAAACATGCTATAATGATGGATGTAGATCCATTTTTTTCAAAAATCTCTTAAGCTTCTAGCTTGTAAAAGGATTTAGAAAAAGATTATATGTGAATTTTTCTTTTCATTATAGATTTTTTAAATAATATAAAATTTTAATTAATTTTATATGAAAACTAGTAGAAATTGAAAGTCAAATTTTGTTTCCTTTTGTTATTAAAACTTAAATATCAAATTCCGGATGTGGATGCCACACGCATGTGATGGGATGCTCGTCCCTTGCCGCCTCCCGAGGCTGTCGTTTTGGGCTGGCCATCTAGCCTCCCAAAAGTGCATTTACGAGGGCATTCAATATGCCACCCCGCGATGCATTAACGCCATCATCTGGAACCGTCGACGCACTGAGCATTTCACCTGGTTTACTTCAGCTTCTGCTATGTATTTTGGTCTCCCATATGGCGATTGATCTGTTTGCACCACCATTGCGCTATGCCGAAGTTCTTGCCTGCCCGCCTACACTGAGCCTAGTGCTTGAACGCAGACAGGTAGACGATGTGAGCTTCTTTGCTCCTTGGAGACTGTTCCTAAGTTCCACTATTCGCATAGTAAGCTTTGCTATTCGAATTCTTTGTTCGCTTCTTCCAACCCTCCATTGTCACTTCTCCTCTATCCTTTTCATCAACCTCTCCTTCTCACCATGCCTAGACTGCGCCATCGCATGTGATTTCGCCGCGGCTCTAGTCGTGGTCATGTCATACACCCTTGGTCCTCTCCCAGTTCGGACTCCTCCTCTGAAGATTTCCTCTGCGACCACCTTCCGGAAACTAGAAGTCGCAGAGGCAGGCCTCACTCCACTGACTTTGCTCATCCATCTGCACGTTCTCTGCCTCCTCGTGTGCTCTCCTTTGCACCTCAAGTCGACCCTTCCGATGCTCCTCCCGTTCCCCCTCCACCCTCCTCCACAACCCTGCGCCAAACCTCCCAGCGAGTGGAGTTCAGATTTGATTGTGTTTTTGGAAGGCCGGTTCTCATGGCGTATGTCATGGTCACCATCTGTGAAGAGTCTTCTCGACCTGCTCCCCCTTCCGCCGCTGTCCCTAGTCCCTCTGTCACATTCCATAGCCCCAGTGCTCCTGACCCCGCTTCTGTTGAAAACGCCAAGGTCTCCTTGGCTCAATTGAACATTGCCCGTGACGTTTAATGCAGGTTCAGACAACGGAAGGCGAGGACAAAGGCAAAGAGTTTCCCTCGACTGATGAAGGCGGAAGCAGTGATGAGTACAGATGCAGAATTGTGGAAGAACTGCCTTCTCCAACTAATGATCAGTAGTCCGAAAATCCCTCAGAGGTTTTGTTTCTTATGCACAATGTTTCTAGGTTAATTATGGCTTTTATGTTCATTCACCCTCTGCTTGCAGAGTGGTTAGTTTTACTATTTGTATTTTTGTTAAACTACTTGGATGAAAGGCCGGTTTCCCCTATGAGGGCGACAACTCTTAATTTTTCAGGGACTGGTTTCCCCTCTGTGGGTAGTCCAAACTCTTGTTTTTCGCAGCAATCAAGCCCTGCGCTTAGGCTCTCTCGGCTGAGGCAGCGGCAGTTTTATACTTTTATGTTACATATTAATAGATTTAGCATTACTTAGAGAAGAAAAAAAAAAACAACTCTTAAATATCAAAATTTATTTTATTTTTACTAAAATATCAACATAAGTAACACAACACAATGACATAAATCATGAATAATCATGATATAAAAATATATGTCATATTACATAAATTAATGTAAAATCATTTTTTATAAAAAATTTAAAAACTATATATTAATTATTTTTCTTCTATTCTGATTTTTTGAATTTTTAAAATTTAACTATACAATTATTGAAGATCATTATTAGTTTTTGTTTTATTTTAATTTTTGCTAACAGATTATCTAAACTTGACATCTTAATTTTCCTAATTTTTATTATAAATTAAACAAAAATATAGAAAAAGCTTATGCAACCAAATATTAAAAACAAATTATTTTGATTATAAATTATATAAAAATAATAATTTATGTAACGAAGTATTAAAAAAAAAAAACTAAAATTATCTTTTGTAACCAAACAAAACAACATATATTGATATCAATCTAAATGTTCGAGGCTGACGACCCGGATGAGGGTGTTAATGGAATTTTGAGATTGGCCTGATAATAGAAAGCATTAATTTAAAAAATAAAAATTCAAGGCGAACAGAAAACGACATTAATCCAAAAAAAGAAAAAAGAAATTCAAGGCGAACAGAAAACGATTATTCAAAGTACAAGTACCAAAAACAAGGGAGAAACGATAACACACTAGATCCATTTCCATTTGAATAATTTTAAATAACATGTATCTGGGCTTTTAATGGTGAAAGTATGGTAAATCATAAATAATGTAAATAACATTTATATTTAATTATAAAAATAAGAACTGATAATATATAGAATTATTACTATTAACATATATATCAAGAAACTTGCAACACCTAGTGTTATTAGATATTCAAAGAAGTTGCAATTAAGTGTAAGTTACACGTGAGATTCAACCATATCTAATCTTAAAGAGTGGTTGCACTTAGACATGAATAAAGAACACATGCCTTATAACCATTCAAACAACATATATTCTTAGAGAAATATAATTATAAAAAAATAGAGATGAAAAAGTTAATTTCCCAAAATATCCATGTTGATTAAGTGAGTGGACCATAAATTTTTTGTTTAGGGATTATTCAACATCTTGGCAAGCCCTCTTTTTTACATAGAACTTGTAAAGAATTCTACAAAAAAATTCTCTAATGTGTCCAACATCTCATTATGTCTTACCCCTTTAAGGCATGCGAGGAAATGTTAGAAAATTCTCTAGTATGTCCATCATGCCATTATGATCAATACAATGAAATTGGGTTATATACATGAACGTTTAAATTTTTAACTAATTATATATGAAAAATGATTAAAAGTTATAAGTCAAAATTTATTCCATTTTACATTAAAGTTTAATGTCAAACCTTATTTCACCTTATTTCATTTTAATTTAATTATTATATGTGAAAATGTCGCCCAAAAAACACAATGACATGGAGCATCTGTCATCATGAATATATCAAATTGTATAGAATTAAATAATCAAGATAAACAGAAGATGTGGAGCAGTTCTCAAGATGAATGAAAGAGTTCTCAAGATAAATGAAAGAGAAGAGTATAATCTTTGTTCGAATGGAGGTCTAGATACAAACACTAGGGCTGAAGTAATTGCTTTATGGGGTCTATTTTGGTTTGCAAAAGAGAAGCATATACACAAGATTCATATTTATAGTGATTCTAGATCTCTTATAGAAGGAATACAGAAGGAATATACAGACATACATATTTTGATTCTCCCACCCTATCTGGATGGATAAACAGGATCAAACACATTCTGGACTCTCTCACATCTTATACTATTTCTCACATATAGAGGGAAGCCAACATGGAGGTGGACAAGCTGTCAAAGGAAGGCCTGAGCGAGGATTATGGAGTCATGAAGTACAGATACACGATAGACAATATGACCAAGGATGAGGGCTTGATCAACATTCCATAAAATCACAGGCTCTTTTTCCTCATATTTTGATATTTTTAAGGATTTTTTCATTTACATATGCTGACTGGAGGATCAAAAAATCCCTTTCTCTCTATGTTTTACATAAACTTTCAGTTTTATATTATGAAGATAACTCGGTACTTGGAGGAACATGAAATTTAATTTTTTATGTAGACATTTCTCTGTTAGATATCTTCAGAAACATGGCTAAACATATACCAAGACAAATGTACTAGAATTTTATCATATAATAAAAATCATACATTTTTTTTCCTTTGAAAAAAAATAATTAAATAAATATTATATTTGTGTGTGTATGTGTGCATAAATTTTTCCCAATTTATTGCTATTATTATTTCTAACAAAAGGTATCTTGCTTAAATGTGGACAGGAGCTTAGTCCCATGTTCTTTCCATGAAGGTAGTTGAAAATGATTAAAAAAGCTTTCGGCCAAGGAAGCATTGTCCTTCATTAACATTAGAATGAAAATGCAAAGGAGCTAGAACGTGTAGAGCATGACAAGCATTAGGAGGTAACACGATCGAAAGATAAGGAGCAACACTCGGTATGGTCTGTGTTTCCATCATCTTCCCAACTTTGTGGAATATATATATATATATATAATCTTGGTAATATATTCATATTAATAATACTATACAATGGTATTATATCGTTATTATTATTATAATTCAATAGTATAATAATATGAGTGCATAATATAAGTACATATTGTTATCATGATGTTATTATAACATTGTGATATGCATTATGCTACATTATATAACTATGTGTGTTTGTATGCTTTAGGATTCAACTATTTTATATATTAATATATTAATATTTAGTAATGCCCTTATTATTATAAATAGTTATATTTATAGTTTTTTTTGTTATCTACATATGATCACTATATTATTTTATACTAAGTTTACTTTATTATTACACTAATTAATCTAGTGTTAATAGTTATCATTTATTTTTATTAAGGTTATCATTTAATAATTATTTTGTTATCCCTCCTCTTAATTGTTTTTTCCTTTGGTCTTGCCATTGTTGGCTTGTAGCCTTTTTGTGATAAAAATTTCCTCTTCCTTTTGCTGTCACATCTCTTTTTTTTTACTAATTGTGACAAAAATGGATAATCTTTTAGACCAAAAAAATTTGAAAACAATTAACAAAAATTGCGAATAATCTGAATTCTCCTACAAATCCAAACCATAGAGTTATAAAAAAAACAATAGAGACATCTATATAAATTAAAGAAATAGAGATCAAAAACTCAATTCTACAAAGTATCCATGTTGGTGAAGTAAGTGGGATATGACTCACTTTCTTATGAATCATATGATATTATGGAAATTGAAGCCTTGACTATGATGAGACTTTTAGAACTTTGAAAATAATGTTTCTTCAACATTGGTAAATCTAACTAAGAAAGGTTGGAAGCCCCACAAGACCCCAATATGTAATTTCAAGAAGAAAGAAGGCACTTAAATAAGAAGGTTTGGATGATTGATTAGAGGATAAAAGAAATTGACAATATTCTTTACACATGTCAAAAAAAATTATTTCCATTGCTAAAGTACTGATTTGATAAATTCCACGACTCCCTCAATAGAGTTACGGTAGATTAGGGAAACAATGGAATGAAAATCATGCAATTGTTAGAGAAGGCCATTTTAAAGGATAACTAGTAGGATAATAAACTAATTGAAATGATGGATTAGCTACAAATATAATTGGAAAATAAGGAAGAATCAGTGGAAAAGCTATAAGTAGATGTCTAAGATATGAAGGTATATGGTCTATCAATATAGTGACAATTAGGTAAACTTATCTTTCTTTATTTCTTAATTATGGTGAATTCAAAAACCATGCTAGAGGCATTGGTTCTACATTATTAAGGTATATGGGATCCAACGGAAAAGTAATAAGAAAGAGAAAACAAAGAACCCTATGACTCACAATTCTTGAATTGAGGGTCAAGGATGAACATCAAAATAATTGATTAAAAAAAATGGTTGCAAATAAAAAATCCATATTTGAGAAGGAAAATTCAAAAAAATTTGCAACACTACCACTTTTAATATGTAGCAAATTCCTTAGATGGTATAAGAAAAAGAAGACCAAAATGGCTGCAACAAGCAAGACAACCCCTATTTTTGTCTATTATGAAAACAAGGGCCATCAAGGTACCAATTTGTTTTACTCAAACGTATGTTCATTAAATGGGAATAAATTCCATGAGGTGGCATCTTGTTGGGAAAAACAAGATGCATGCCACAAGTTAGATTGATTTTAGAGGAAGAACAACAAGAAGAGTTCATCCAACCAAGAATTAATTTAGAGGCAAATAGGAAATATTAGTATGATGGGAAGTCCGTATAGTCGTACCAATAAAGTTTTCTTCCAATAAATTCTAAGTGTAAGTTATCAAGAAAAATGTTGGAAATTTCATCCAAAGATTCACTCTGCAAACCACACAACCAAGAGAATAGTGTGGAAAATGGTGTAAATGGAATGTAGAAATACGTACATCTCCATTTTATGGAAGATTTTTGTTTTTAAAGAGTTATATTGACACAATATACCTATATCACCATCAAAGAGAATGATGGGTTGATGTGAAAAACCAAGGTTCCCCATATTCTAGTTTCCACCCAGAATTATTCAGAAGAATATGCCATTCTCATAGATGTACTGGAAGATCATGTAGGGAATTAAATGTCATCCCCTTGTTCTTGTGTTGTCCAAATATTGAGGCATTTCATCATCCTCAAGGGTGTATTATATTAACAAATGTCACATTTAGCCATGTAAGTGTAGGATTATTCAAATGATTTAGGTACAAGAAGGTTTTATGATTGGACACAAAGGTGGTCATTCAAGTGACCTTGTTATGGATATGGATTTTTAGTAAGAATGTCCAAATGATATGGTACTTCTCCAATGTTGTGAAGTTATTTGTCCTATAATAGGAAGGAAAACCATAGATCATATTATGGAATTTCTACTTGATGGAATAGTCGATAGGATCTCATAGGACAAACATTCACCCTCATTTGGATTGGATTCCTTCATTAGCAATATGGATCATCTCCAAGTTTGTGAGAGATGGGATTGCATTCTAATTATATATTTTACATCTAGATATCTCTCGAATATGAAATTCAATGCATGCACTTCTAAACTACATGAACAAATGAGCCATGAACTAGAGCTAGAGCTAAAGCTAGAATTATATCTATTAGCTAAACTGGTGTGCTAGATCCAAATTCAAAGTTACAGTTCAAGCTCTAATATGGAGTTAAAGCCATGTTCAAGAGAGGAATATAAAATGAAAATTTATCCAAATTTTTTCCCTCTAATATTTTGAATACCAAAAGCCTCTCAATGGCGAGGTTTGATCCAAAATGGATTTAAAAAGTAAATGGTTGTAATACTTGGTACCTAAACACAATTTGTCAATTAATAAATTATTAATATAATATCAAAATAAAGATAAATGAGACAAAATATAGGAAAACCAAGTGTTAGATCAAATTAAATTGAAAAATAGAGATAAAACACTTAGGAATGGTAAAT
Organism: Pinus albicaulis; assembly: GCA_034641835.2. Lineage (NCBI taxonomy): Eukaryota > Viridiplantae > Streptophyta > Pinopsida > Pinales > Pinaceae > Pinus > Pinus albicaulis. The sequence continues at coordinate 102,133,473 of CM076581.1, forward strand.
GAAAGGTCAAACTTCTTGGCATAACCATTACCCCAACTCCCCTTATTTCACCTTGCAATTTCACTCTCAAAATGTTTTTTCTTCATTTTTGTCTAAGGTAGGGTGCATTAGGACCTCAGAGCTACATTCTGACCAAATATTGATGAAATGAGAACTAAGGAAAAATTCGAATGTTAATTTCCTATTTTATTTTTCGAGGTAAAATCTTTGTGTTGATGGTGTGTTTGATTTTATTTTTCTGCAAATTATATATGTGAATTACTTTTCTTTCATTTATCTAATATATTATTCTATCTATATTAATAGTGGAAATGAATATGTGAAATATATATATAGATATATATATATTATTTTACTTAGAAATGTGTTATCTAATATAAACTAACGAATTCAAACATCAACGAATTCAAAACCATATAAATAACTTTGTGATAAGAGATATATGCTCGACCTTAATTTTATGATGATTTATTTTATCACCATTACTAAATTTGATTGATCCAATATCAATGGGCGAGGTAATATGTCCCTCGCAAAATTTCTAAAAGGAATTATGTTTATTAAGCAATTATCAAGCACTCTGTAATGTTCCAAAATTTTAGCTTCCAAGCTAAATGGAACATTAGAGTTAGCAGCAGCTATAGTCGGAAAATAAATGGGTAGAAAAGCCCATAAGTCTCATAAGGAGGAATAAAATACTCTTATTGTGAAAGGGGACACTCTTTCTAGCCAAATAAGACACCTCCATGTGTAAACAAGGTTAAATTGAAGCTGCTTTGACTAAGTCAACAGTGCAGTTTTAGTGGAGGAGGAATCCTAGGTTGGAAAACGCAATTTTGGAGGGAAAGGTAGCTTGAGTTAGAAGCAACCTAAGTGAGTGGGTCCAATGGCAAGAAAAATCACTTATGATATAAGGAAGAGGATGGCATCATTTTTCATCATGTTGTATATTATCATTCTTGGCAGCCAAGAATTGTTGTTGCTTGCTGCTTAGCAAGTTGCAGTGTTGTTTAGCACTGGGTGTTCCCAGGCGAGAATCCCACTTCTTCCCTTTGAGTAGCTCATTCGGAGAGTTTTTATTCATCATTCCACATCAGGTTTTCTGGCCAAGCTTTAGCCATCTACATCAGCATATTTTTGCCGAAGATTGTGCAGTGTTGCTAGGTGCAGTAGTGGAAGGGATTGGAATCCCGACTTCTGAGCTAGTTTCTCATTAGAGGAAAGTTTCCTTCACTTGAGAGATCTGTTTGGAGAGCTCCAAGAATTATTTAAGATTTGTGGTATCATACCACACATTTTCCAGACCCTCCCAGCATTGTTTCTGCTAGGGAATGCATTTTTCAGGAGGCATTGTTCATTGCATGGTTTGGTGGCTCCGTTGCAGTGTTTCCTTGTGATTGAGAGGTTCATCCTTTCACGGGAGGAAGCCCTTAAGGGTTATACATCATATCAGACATATTTCGACCTTTTTCACTCATGTAATTTAGTGTTGTATTGATTATTAAGTTATTTTATAAATATCACATTTTATAGATAGAGTGTTTGACAAGAAACCCTTGCCGGGTTATCTTGTATTTTGTATAGGAGATTAGATCTTTGTACTTCAGCATTATTTATCAATATATTACTATATCTATGATTATCCTATCATTTTATGTGTAAACCCTCTCTTAGACTGCGCAGTCCCTTGAGCAGCTGCTCCGGCATTTTGCGGTCTTGGGGTTTTTCACCCTTTTCAGCTACACTAGTGTGGGAGGTCTGTTTAGCCCACCTAGTTTGATTTATTTCAGATCTATTCTTGGATTTATAATTTATATTGAATAATATATGGGATCCAAGAGTTAATTTAACTTTTTTATTTCATATGTTGCTGGAAATGAGTTTTTCATAATGTTTTATGAGTAATCCGAAAAATGGAACATTATAGTGGTATCAAAGCATGATCTTTGGCTCAGCCTATGGCTTCAAGCCAATGTACTGAATCCCTCAAGGGGAATTTTTTTAGCTCTATAGACAGAGTCTGCAGATGGCCAAGTAGCCTCTGGATCTCATCCTTTTTTCAAAGGTGACATATCCAGTAAATGCCCCTGCAGTCAATCTCTAGAATAGAATTCTGATATTCCTCAGAAGGGAAAATTTCCAGTGCTATCAGAAGAAAGAGAGATGGAAAGAAGCCAGAAAGCTTCAGTATGTGTAGAAAGAAAGAAAGGCAAGCTCAAAAAGCTTCTTCCAAAATCTATGAAGAGCTTTCAAGGAGAGATGAAAAAGTTGAGATTGGAGATGAGATCTCCAAAGGAGGTTGATTCTAGAGCTGAATCTAGATTTTCACATGGTGAGTGTGAGCATGTAGCTGCACTCCATGATGCATAGCGCAGTCAAATTCCCAGAGCTATCCTGAGATGGATGGGAGGAGGAAGAATGCCTAAGAGAATGACTCTTAGTGATTTCTTGCGGGAGTATGAATCTCAAACTGAGAGGTTTAGAGATCATACTGATTTCCAAGAGTTTTACAAGATCCAGATGGAGAAGAGCCAATAGTAGGATGTAGATAGATTTCTTCTATCTACTTTTTCCAGATCACCTACATGTTCAGTTGGAGCTTGGGTGAAGGAGCTAAACTCCTATTTGTAGCTACACCATATTTCTGGAGATGAAGCTGTTAGAGTTGCAGCGCTGCATTTTAGAGGGAAGGCTCATGCATGGTGGATTTTTGAATCTTTTTCCTTAAAGAATGCCAATACTTTCTCTTTTTGAAGATTCATAAGAACACTGATGGAGAGGTTTGGTGAAAAACTTCCTAAGACACATGAGCAAAGAAGACTTGAGAAAACAAAACCCTTGCATGTGATGGGGGAAACTCCATTTCAGAAAACCATGGGAGGATCTGATGTTTTGCATTACATATTGCTAGAAGCAACACTTCCAATTCATATTCTTGAACAAGAGGGCATGGGGATCACTTTTTCACAAAGGGATCCATTGGTTGAGGTGTTGCCCACACACATTGATGAAGAAAAGGGCAACATCGTTGTCACATCTAGAGCACATCCAGTGCCTCATGCAGAGGAAGGAGGAGCACATGCTCCAACAGGAGGGATTCTTATGCTTTTGAAGGAATTTCCCCAGGATCTCATACATAGAGGTCCAAGCACAGTCAATGAGCAGCATGATTGTTCAGCATTGCAGCTGGAAGAAGGGGAGAGGGAGGAAGAGCAGCATCATTTGATGAGGAGCACACACCCTTCTCTATTTCAGAGAGCCAATGCAAGAAAGAGGCAGACTGATTTGCACAGTCAGGGAAGGGGCAAGGTTTCCCAACCATATGAGCAGTCTACTCTTGACATTGATGTCTCACTATATGGAGGAATTCCACCTGGGAGTCCACCTGATCTTTGGTTGATGAGAGATGTATTGTCTTTAGGTTCACCACTCTTGGATTTTGGAGAGGAGAAAGGTTTTGAGGAGAAATTTGGCATGGGGGATGTCAAAGTAGCAGGTAGCAGGATGAGTGGAGCTTCACATGCCATATCACCAGTGCTGTCACTGAGGAGGATTGATCCTTATTGGAGGTCTTAGCTTTTAGTGGAGTACCCCAAGGATCTTGGTGCATGCATGATTCTTGATGACCCGGATAGAGATGAAATATACATGGTAGATGATGTGGTCATCTATTCCTATGACAGGATCTTCTTGACTAGATCTTCTAGTCTCAAGGAGAGACTGCTACATGCAACACATGAGGACTTCTCTTCTATGCACTTTGATGCATATTTCCAGTTGATGGAGGAGTTCACTTGGGAGGGCATCCACCATGACATATATTAGAATATGGAGAGATGCATAGCCCAAATGGTGATATAGAGGATGTCACAGCTACCTTCCTACTCATTGGGAGTGAGGGATAATTTCCAGTTGAGTCATTTCAGCTCAAGACCTCAAGTACATAATGGAGGAGGTATTATTTCATGTTTTGTATTGTACTTCTTCCCTTTATTTGAGTAGCATGGTGTAACAAGAATAAATATTTCTTCTTGCATATTATATGATGATGTACTTGCAGCTACTTGTAGCATTGATCTAGGCTATCTTTTTGATGAGCTATGGGGGAAGCCATATGTCTCTTGGAGTGCACCAATCACACCATATTGTAATTTCATGTTTTCATCTTATGAGATGACTATGGCAGCAAACAAGTGGCTGGTAAAGCACTTGTTAATTCTTATTCTGATTCAGGCCAAGGGTGCACTACGTTGGTTCCATGAGAGGGACCAAGATTCACTCTCCTGTTGTCATTTGGCAACTAGTTTTTATTGTATCATGCTTCCATGTATTGCTAATGTGCTTTTGTTCAGAGGAAGCTTGTATGAGGGAGAGGTGAGGCCGCAACAAAATTTGTTGCTATGGTTGTACTTGGGAGAGTATGGGAAAAATTCTTCCCATACTTTTCGTGATATTTCCAAAGAGAAGAAAGGCACATTCATGGTGCAAGGAGGTTACCCTTTAGCATTGAAGGATCATGAGAGATTTCCATGTTGGAAGGAGATATTTTCACATAGTAGCATAATGGTGGATGGATTTGGCATGTGGAATGTCAAAGGGAGAAGTCATGGAGCCTTATTACAAAGGCCTACAGCGCTGTCACATAGGAGAATGTTCTTATGGATGAGATATTCCAAAGGGAGGAGGTATCCCTTCTTCTTGCAGATTTTTATGAGTATATTCTCATGGGAGGACTTATTGGAGGATCTCACTTTCATTCCACTCACTATGTATGGTAGAGAATGCATTTATGTACTTGTTCATTACTCTATTGAGTATTTGTACTTTCTCACCATGTTTTCACTGTGCATTTCTCCCCAAAAGAGCAGGGGTATTTTTGGGTTTCATGGTCACTTTAGGGCCAATGTTTATGATGATAGTAGCCCATCTATACATGACATTAGGCAGGTGTATTTTTATTTTGTATATGTACAGCTAATATACATTTATTCTTACTTCCACATGTTGGGAGAACATACATATTCAGCTTGTAACTTATTGCAGGAACACTTGCCATATGAAATTCTCAAGCATCAGTTGGGAGAACTGCGCAGTATCCACCAGAGGGACCATATGTATCATCCAAACTTGCAGATAACCTTCAGCCATTTTCTGATTTGGATGTCATGTGGTGATGATGTTCCATTCATCTTGAATGGAATGGTTTGGGTTGGCATGACTCATGATCTTGGAGGAAGAGTCTTTGGAGGCTCAATCTCCTTCTTTCCATTGGAGGGCAATCATGTTTCAGCCCAATATCAGCATAACCTCTACACTTATCATGAGTGGAGAGGAGGAAAGTGTGGGATAGGCCCTCTTGCCTACCACGTTCACTTATTCATCCCACCTTCATTTCAGGAGCACAAGGTGGAAGAGACTTTTCATGAGCTACCGTGTTGGAGGGTGACTCACTTCATTTGGATGATTGCATTGATGAGGGAGGCACTAATTCACCATGTTGATCATCACTCCTACTTTGTGGACGCCATGAGACAAGTAGCATGTTTCCATTCACACTTTCCACCTTTGATTGATGCAGACACTTTGGTTTTGCACCCTTGGGAGGAAGCATTGGATGACAGTTTATTTGCAGATTCTCTTGACACAGTAATGGAGGCTATTGATGAAGGCCACATGAGGAGGAGGGGATATATTTTTCTCTCCTTATGAATTTTCTTGCAGAAAAGAAAATATTTTGGAGGGGAGGACTGTAATGTTCCAAAATTTTAACTTCCAAGCTAAATGGAACATTAGAGTTAGCAGCAGCTATAGTCGACAAATAAATGGGTAAAAAAGCCCATAAGTTTCATAAGGAGGAATAAGATACTCTTATTGTGATAGGGTAAACTCTTTCTAGCCAAATAAAACACCTCCATGTGTAAACAAGGTTAAATTGAAGTTGCTTTGACTAAGTCAACAATGCATTTTTAGTGGAGGAGGAATACTAGGTTGGAAAACGCAATTTTGGAGAGAAAGGTAGCTTGGGTTAGAAGCAACCTAAGTGAGTGGGGCCAAGGGAAAGCAAACTCACTTATGATATAAGGAAGAGTATGGCAACATTGTTCATCATGTTGTAGATTATCATTCTTGGCTGCCAAGAATTGTTGTTGCTTGCTGCTTAGCAAGTTGTAGTGTTGTTTAGCACTGGGTGTTCCCGGGTGGGAATCCCACCTCTTTCCTTTGAGTAGCTCCTTGGGAGAGTTTGTATTCATCATTACACATCAGGATTTCAGGCCAAGCTTCAATCATATACATCAGCATAACTTTGTAGAAGATTGTGCGGTGTTGCTGGGTGCAGCAGTGGAAGGGATTGGAATCCCGACTTCTGAGCTAGTTTCTCATTGGTGGAAAGTTTCCTTCACTTGAGAGATCTGTTTTGAGAGCTCGAGGACTTATTTCAGATCTATGGTATCAGAAAACACATTTCCCAAACCCTCCCAGCATTGTTTCTTCTATGGAGTGTGTTTTTCAGGAGGCAGTGTTCATTGCATGGTTTCGTGGCTCCGTTGCAGTGTTTCCTTGTGATTGAGAGGTTCATCCTTTCATCTGAGGAAGACCATGAGGGTTCTACATCATATCAGAAATCGTTCATCCTTTTTCACTCATGTACTTCAGTGTTGCAGTGATTATTTAGTTATTTTCTGAATATCACATTTTATATATAGAGTGTTTGACAATAAACCCTTGTCGGGTTATCTTGTATTTTGTATAGGAGATTAGATCTTTGTACTTCAGCATTATTTATCAATATATGAGTATATATATGATTCTACTATCATTTTATGTGTAAAACCTCTCTTATACTGTGCAGTCCCTTGAGCAGCTGCTCCGGCATTTTGTGGTCTCAGGGTTTTTCACCCTTTTCAACTACACTAGTGTGGGAGGTCTGTTTAGCCCACCTAGTTTGATTTATTTCATCTCTATTCTTGGATTTAGAATTTATGTTGAATAATATATGGGATCCAAGAGTTAATTTCACTGTTTTATTGCATATGTTGCTGGAAATGAGTTTTTCATGCATGTTTTATGAGCAATCCTGAAAATGGAACATTACACACTCACTTTATTTCATCAATCTCAATTGTGCTCATACTCTATAATTTGACTCATATTTAATTCATACATTACAAATCAATCCTTTTTGGGATTGTACATAGTTGCATGGGTTTTACATATCTACATCCAAGACGATATGTTGATTTGTGGTGAAATAGTGACTATCTTATATCAGTGGCTAAATTAATGTCTATCCTCAACCAATTGAATAAGATATATGAGTATAGATTAAATTTGAATAATTTTTTCCCATTAAAATTGAATAATAAGAGTTTTGTGTGCACTAATGACAATGATAAGACTAACCTGAGTTCCAATGAAATGATGAGAATACACTTACATGCTAAGTAAATCTTTGTATCCCATTAGTGAATATCCACAACCATGTATTCTAACATTAATGGTGATTTGGTGAGAACCATGGAACATGATAGAGCATCATATTATGGCCATTGTAATTGTAGTGATTTCTAACTAGAAGCTTTATTATTCTTGAGCCATTTTCAAGAGGTTGGAGATTTCTAATAAATATTTCTAGTTGATAGTGCATTTATATAAAACATTATAACTTCTAATATTTAATAATGTGGGGAAATACACATGTAAATATGTATGTTTTTTATTTTTGATATTTTGGCATAAAACTACCAATGTAAACAACTTTATTATCCTGTCACTAGAACCAAAAAATTGATAACATATAGAGATCTAAGAGAATCCTTTGGGTGTTTTTAGTTAATTGCACTAAGTAGTAGGTGGTTTGTTTATTGGAATTTTTGGAGAGATTCAATTCATCAAAAAATCTGCTACACTATTAATTGAACCCACACACCAAATGATGATGGAGTCTCTAACACAAGAATCTTAATATATTTAGTGTATTTGGATATCAACATTCAAGGAGTAGCATTGAAGATAGAGTTCTTAATGATAAATTATTTGTAGAGTATTGACTCTTATTGGCAAAATTACTACAATGTTATTAGGTGGTTGAATTGATCAATATTAACACCAAGAAAAATTTCATACCCCTAATCCTTATGAATAGTTGCACTTAAAACCAAATAAACATCAAAACCTTTTAGCCAGAAAAACAATGAATATCTCTACATCAATGAGATAAATATAGCTTAAAAAGTTATTTTGGAAATGTACTCATGTTGTTGAATTGTATGGGCTATAAACACTCATTCATAAACCATTCAACATTCAACAAACATTGTTTTTTCACAAATCATGTCAAACATGTGAAAAAAGAGTAAGGTTGTCTAACATATGTCCCATGGCATGTGTCCAATTACAAAACACATGTTCAACATGTTGTATACATTACACCCTTGTGCATTCCTCATGTCCTTTTATTGGTTATGTGTCAACATATGAATACAATGACATGTGGCATGAGGCGTAGGGCTTGAGAGGGTAAACATGTTATATATATCGTTGTAGATCCATCTTATTCCTAAATCTCTTAAGCTTCTAGATTCTAAAAATATTTAGAACATGATTATATATCAATTTTCTTTTTCAAAACGAATTATTTTTTAAAATAAGTTTAAACTTAATTTTTAAATTGATTATATATAAAAACTATTAAAATTAAAAATCAAATTTTATTCCTTTTACAAAAATTAAAAATCAAAATTTATTTTATTTTTATTAAAATATCATCATAACTAACCAAACAAAATGGCATAGATCATAAATAATCATGATATATATGATGTTGCATAGATTAATATAAAGGTAAGAAATATGTCATGTTACAAAAATTAATGTAAGATCGTTTTATCTTTAAATGTATTAACTATATAAAAAAATTATATATGAATTATTCTTTCCATATTAAATTATATTTTTAAAATTTAAATTTTACTAAATTATTATTTTATTAAATTTAATTAATTATATATAAAACTAATCAAAATTGAATATAAATATTTTTTTTATCTAAATTTTATTTTTCTAATTTTAATTATAAATTAAATATAAATATTGAAAAAGCTTACTGTTATATATAGATTGATATATATTTATAAATTATATAAATATAAAATCTTATGTCACACCATAAACTATATATTGATATCAATCTAAAACTGAGAATTCAAACAATGGACAAGTACCAAAAACAAGGGAGAAGAGATAATACACTTTTTATAAAATAATGTTTTATATTCAGTTTTATCGATGCCACTCCGGACATTTATTTTGTGGCATCGAGAGGATGATATTAAACACATTGTCAATGTAGTGAGTTTTAATTTGAGAAAATCGTTTACTATATAGAACGCTGTAACAAGGTTCTTTGGTTGATATTGCACTCATAAACAACATACATATTTTTACTCTAGTAACTCTTTCATAATTTTGAATAACATTTACAAATGGTTTTAATGATTTTAAAAAATATGTATTTATGTTTCTAATTGTGAAAGTACTTTAAAACATAAACATCTTTTTTTTTGGGTTGATATTGCACTCATAAACAACTAAATATCTTTACTCGATTAACTCTTTCATAATTTTGAATAGTATTTACAAAGGTTTTTAATAATTTTAAATAATATGTTAGAGGAGGCAATTCAAAATGAAAAGAAGGAAAAGGCATTGGAAAAGTTGTTAGTAATTTTATAAAACACCAAGAAAGTAAAGCCACCTTTCACTATCAGTATTCAATCACATCATGACCAAGTTTAACATTTCTTAGAAAAAAAATTAAAGGAAATTTCGGAAAATTTTAAGACCATGCCAAAAGCATTGATTCGAAGTTGTTAAGGTATATGGGATACACTGAAAAGTGATAAGAAAGAGAAGGTGTGTATAAGTTTATCAATGCCTATACTATGATATCATTATTTTCTTAGTGTGTGTAAGTTACATTTGAGAATCAACCATATCTAATATTAAAGACTAATTGCATTTAGAGATGAATAGAGAAAAACAGCTTTATATACATTCAAGTAATATATATTTTTACAAAAATTAGAGAAACATACATCAAAATGTTGAGTTTGCAAAATTAGACAAGAAAAGGTTAATTTCATAACATATCTACATTGATGAAGTGAGTGAACCATAAAGTCCTAGTTCAGGGATTATTCAACACCCAACAAACCCCCTTTTTACATAAAATATGTCAACAAATTCTATGGTTGATGCTTTAATGTGTCCACATCTCATTATGTCCAATACAATGACATGGGTTTCCCCTTTTTACATAAAGCATGTCATCTCTAATGTGTCCCACATCTCATTATGTGAAATACAATGGCATAGCTTTCCCCTTTTTACATAAAGCATGTCAAGAAATGCTACATTCTATAGCGTTTACCACATGTTATTATTCCAATACCATGGGATTGTGCTATAAAGATGAACATAAATTGTGTTATTTTTTTTATTAATATATATCTAAAACTATTAAAAAATAAAAGTCAAATTTTATTCGTTTTTCACATTAAGATTAAATGTCAAATCTTATTTCATTTTAATTTATTTTCTATATGCCAAAATTTCAACAAATAAACACAATGACATGGAACACACACACATATTCATATTTATTAAGCATATATAACAATTATATGTGTGTGTGTGTGTGTTATTTTTTCCCACCATTATTATTATTATTATATATCTAAGTAGAGGTATCTTGTTTAAATGTGGAAAGGAGGTCAGTCCCAAGTTATTACTATGAAGGTAGTTGAAAATGATTAAAAAAGGTTTGGGCCAAGGAATCAATATCCTTCTTTAGCCCGAGAATGACTATGTAGAGGATTTAGAGCTTGTAGAACCTGGCCTTCATAGTGAAGTATCACAGTTGACTGACAAGAAATGACACTTAGTAGGGCTTGAGTCATAATCATGCTCCAAACTTCCTGAAGTATCTATAATTTCCTGATTAATATTTTTATATTAATAATACTATATAATCTTATCATATTCTTATTATTATTGTTACAGGTCAATTTGGGCATCATCGCAAAATATAGATCAATATCCATTAGGTTCTATCATACTCTAAATTAGTCACTACATGCCATAAACAAGTAATCCCATTGGTGGTTTTCCTTCATGAAAGTTTCACTGGTTAGATGCCAGTTTAAGTGCCCCATTAAGCCATCAATGCACCCATATATTGTAGCAACTACTTTGAAAAGCATCTACTTCCATGAAAGGCTATGTTGCAGAGGCTAGAGGCCCACTTTAAAGTGTGTTGGTCGACTCAGAGCGAATTTTTCATTGGATTCCAGGAACCTTCCCAGCCTCTAGTGGCTTCTAGAAGTTGTTCCAGCCTTCCCCTCATATGATAGCTTTAAATGTGGACACCATGGAGCTATTAAACCTCTTATACTCCTATTCCCATGAACAAGGAAACCTCTTCACCCATTTTTGGAAATCCATTCAATGAATCATTTATGTCAAACTACCTTCATCTACTTATAAATAGAGCATTGATCATAGTGCACAAGAGAGTAAGAATTTGTATTAAGTAGAGTTATGTTGGTGAGATCATAACTCTTGGAGGTATCGTTCATGTATTGTTATGTTGCTAGATTGTGATGCTCGGTGTGAAGATGATGGGACTGAAGCTGGAAGAGTGACATCGATTCGATCAACTAGTTTTACTTTTCCTTCTACTTCATAATAAATACATTTGTTCCTTTCCTAATGCATGTGTCAATGATGTTATATGTGTATTTACGAATTTAATTGATTCAATTTGTTTAACTTCAGTAGATCATATTTCCTTTATGTTTTTTTTCTATATTTTGTTTTCCATTACAGGTATCAATCAAGCGAGTTCAGTTAGATTGAGAGCGACAGAAGCGACAAAGGGAGGCAAGGAAAAGTGAATAGATTACAAGTAGTTTTTCTTCCCTTTATCTATTCATTTTAAGGAAAATGCCATATATCTTTCTTTCTGTTGTTCTAAGTGTACCACCACACTTAGGGAAAGCATACTTATCTGTAGGTTTGATTTCCCTAAAATAATTATTTTAATTCAATAATATAATTATATAATTTTTTTTTTTATCATGATCTCATTATATAATTGTTATATAAATCATGTTGCATTATACAGTTATGTACATTAGTATAATTTAGGTTTCATATATTTTATATTAATACTCAGTAATGATATTATTATTATAAATAGTTATATTAATAGGTTTTTGTTATCTATATATGATCACTATATTATTTTATACTAGTCTTACCATATTATTACACCAATTAATCTAGTGTTAATAGTTATCATTTCTCTTTTTATTAACTTTATCATTTAGTAATGATTCTTTTACCCATACCTTTTATTAATTTTCTGTTTGTTCTTTCTATCCTTGGCTTGTAGGTTTTTTGCGTTAACATTTTCCTCTTCCTTTAGGTGTCACCTCTCTTTTCTTTGACTAATTGTCTCAAATATAGAACCTCATTTGAATTTAAAACATTGACAACAATCAAAAAACATTGTGAATAATATGAAATCACCTACAAATCCAGTCAACGAAATTATAAAAACAATCAATAAATATATGTATATGGATTAAAGAAATAGAGATCATAAATTCAATCCTACAAAGTATCCATGTTGGTGAAGTGGGATATGATTCACTTTCTTATGGATGATATGGTATTATGGAAATTGAATCCTTAATTATGATGTGACTATTAAAAATTTCAAAAGAGTGTGGCTTCAACATTGATAAAGCTAACTAAGAAGGGTTGGAATCCCTAAAATGCCCCAATATTTTATTCCAAGAAGAAAGCTGGCACTTAAAGAGGAAGGTCTAGATGATTTATTAGATGATAGAAGAGATGGACAATAAACTTAATGCATGGAAAAGGTTATTTATATTTTAAGTACCGATTTGATAATTTCCAAGACTCCCTCAATAAAATTATGGGAGATTTGGGAAAAAATAGAATGAAACTCACACAAATGTTAGAGAAGGCCACTTTAATGGATAGCTAGCAAGAGAATATGATCACTCAAATGATGGATTAACTAAAAATATAATTAGAAAAGAAGCAAAAGGCACCAAGGAATCAAATCCACCTTCCACTATCACTATTGAACCACACCATGAACAAGAAACATTTGGTCAGCTAACATTCCTTAGATTTTTTGAAGGAAAATTTTGGAAAAATTAAAAATCATGCGAAAGGCTTTGATTATAAGTTATTAAGGTATATGGGATACAATGGAAAAATGCTAAGAAAGGGAAAACAAATAATCCTAAGCCCCTCTATTCTTGAATCTAGGGCGACGGATGAAGGTCCAAATTTTGTTAATGAAAACAGAAAGGTCACAAATTAGAGGAATACATTCGAGAAAGAAAACAATATGGCATAATTTTCCTAATCATCTGACTCAAGCAAGAGCAATAGTGAATGAGGCTAGTAGAACACCACCACTCCATAATTGTTTTGGATAATTTCAAAAGGACAAAGATGAGAAAATTGAAAATATTTTGACTATGTTAGTGCATGTCGGTTTTCCAGTCACCAGTGATCAAATGTGCTCTTACCAAGTGTGTTGATTGGGTCCTTTTGCAATTTTTTATAGTTTCAACTATGGTTTCAATAAAAAAATGTGGTTACTAGTTAGAGTGCCTAGGTTTCCAAGTATTCCTTTACAAAATTTCCATGTTTTGGTCACTATCATCATACATTTGGATGTTCTATCCCTCTAAACTGTTATGGTCCTCTCATTATCAGTATCATGGTGGTCATTCAGTTCATTTTTCATCCATTAGGTCACTAGGGTTTCACTCATTTCCTAAATATTAAGTTTCCCAAGACTCCACTAGACTCCCTAAAACCCTTACACTCTCTCACACTCTATCCCTAAGCTTCTACACTCAAACCCTATTCCCTACACCATCATCACTATCCTACGTTGTGTTTTTTGGAAGTTTAGTGTTTGGGAGCGTGTTTTAATTCACTACACTAATCCATATACAATTTTCATAATTTTCCACCCCCTAATCCTTGTAACAACCTCACCTACTCTCCATATACCTCTCCTAACCTTTTCCCATGCCCATTCTTCTCATTTCCCTCACATTCCCACAAACCCTAGCCTATTGCTACACTTTTGACACCTTCCTAGGTTAGGGTTGTGTTTTTCCCTTTTGAATGCCTACCCCTCACTCACAAGAAAAAATAAAATAATGGAGGACATGCGTCAAGATTTGAGCCATCAAACCTCAAAGAGATCAATGCCTCACAAACTCATCAAGAGGTCATTTGCTGCACATAGGGACAATTATGATTTAAAATGTGTTTACGACTAAATGGAGATTATTTTGACACAAATGAAAGATTTTTTTGTCAATAATATAACAAGGAAGAAAAACCTCCTTCCTTTTATACAAAAGTGTTATGGTTTGGGATAAATTCCAAAAATATAGTTGCTATAGGAGAGTTGTTGTACTTATAGAGTACTCTTGGACAAATGAATTTTCCTTTGTCAAGGAGTGTCCAAATGACTTCCTTGATAAGTCAAATGATACCTAGATGGAAAGATATTTGCAATGAGCTATCATGAGCCCAATTTTGAGTTCAGGAAGGCCTCTAAATGTTACCTGTAGCTTCACGCTCCGCTTTTCTTAGGGACATGCTGCGGTTTTTTTCCAGTCTTGGGACAATTGATTTTTGAGGGGCTATACTTGATTATGTTCAGTGCTTGAGGGATCCATTAGGTAGAAGACAAAGAGAGATTTCCAATGATTTATCATGAGATCAATTTGGAGTTCAGGAAGGCCTAAAAAATTGGTCTGCAATCTCACGTTGTGCTTTTCTCAAGGGCACGTTACGCTTTGCCTTCTGGCGCTAGGCTTTTTGACCAGTTTTGGGAAAAATGGTTTTCCAGGGGCTTAACTCTATCATTTTCAGTGCTTAAGGACATTTTTCGCAACTAGACAGGAACAAATATCCAATGAGATATATTCAGCTCCATTTTGACATCAAAAAAGCAGTCAAAAATCATCTTGAAGGGCATGTTGCGCTTTTTGAACTCACATTGCGCTTTTCTAGTTTTCCTATTATCTTCATAATTTCGAGTTTTTATCAGTTGGATGGTGAGTTTCATGAAGTTTTAATGATGTAAATTTTTAAATCTAATGTAATTATGTATTTTTTATCTACTAGAGGTATATACATAAATTAAAATTGTATTTTTGGGTCAAGTGAATCAGTTTCATCAAGACAGGGAGAGTTTGTTGACCTCCCTAGTCATTAGGATTCTAGTCGAGGATTTTGGGGAAGAAATCCACAAGTCATGGATTTGACCCCTGAGATTGGTAGAAGTTTTTTTTGGTCTATATATTTCATTTTCTTTGTCATTGCAAGGGTTGGATGTTATGTAATTCAGTTTTGGAACACTAGTGTATTCAGTCATTTTGCAAGGAACTAATAGACAAAGTTGCAACTATTGTGGTGGGATTCATGTGGTATGTGTTTTAATAGTGTTTCCTCTTATTTTTTCATATGTTTGAATGTATTATACCTTCCCTTTTCATTTCCATGTCTTATTTTATTGATTTCTAAGTTTGATAAGTAGAATTCGTTGTTTCCAATGCTATGTTTTGGAGAAATTATCCCAGTTATGTTTCACTTTCTATGATATAAACGAATTCATAATTCCTATGCTTGTTTTGAAACCTTATAAATCTACCATATTCAACAGGATACGTTAAAGTGCTAGATTTTCTGTCTACCTTGCCCCATGACATCTCTGTAAGTTTTATTTTTAGTGCCCTGACCTAGGTTTCCTAAACCTACTTTACTATCCAGCACAAAAATCCAAATTAATCAAACCTTAGAGCCTGCTATACCTAGTCTAAAATATTCATTATCCAATCAATTTGGTTGTGATATCATTGAGAGAGACCTTTCAACCTAGTAGGACTAGCTACTAGGTCAAAGTGGTATGTGGTTACATTTGTTGGTCTCCTTCTCAGCGTTCGAAGATCCAGTGGAATGCTAACAAACTACACTCGCACTTTGAATATGTTTCAATTTACTTAGATGGAATAAGGAAAAGAATACCAAAAGGCTATAAAAAAAAAGCACACCTGTTGTTTGTCTCTATTACAAAATTAAGGGCCATCAAGCGACCAATTGGTGATACCAAAATTTATGATCATTACATGGGAAAAATTTCCATGAGGTAGTATATTGTGGGGAAATCCTAGTTTCAAGCCAGAAGATAGAATAATTTTAGAGGAGGAAAAATAAGAAGATTTCATCCAACCAAGAATCAATTTATATGCACATCAAAAATATTAGTATGATAGTAAGTCCACATAGAAGTTCCAAATTTTTTTTCTTCTAATGCATGCTAAGTGGAAAGTAGCAAGAAAAATGTTGAAAATTTCATCTGAATATTCACTTTACAAACCAAAAAAATAAGAGAAAGTTGTGGAAAATGGAGATTGAAAGGAATGAAGAAATAATTACATCTCCATTTGATGGAAAAAAATATTTTTTTGAAGAGTTATAGTGAAACAATACATCTATATCACCCTCAAAGAGGATGAAGGGTTAATGCTAATAGGCAATGTTTAGCATATACTAGTTGTTACCTATAATTATTCAGAATAAGATTTCATTCCCACAGATGCTTCAATTATTCATGTAGAGAAGTCAATGGCATTCCCTTGTTCTTTGTAATGTTCTCAAATTTTAGCCTTAAGCTAAAAGGAACATTATAGTTAGCATTAGATAAATAAAATGGGTAGGGAGGCCCATTAACCTCTTTAGAAGGGAAAATATCATTCTTCATGTGAAAATGGGAAGAATAAGTAGCTGGATTGAGCACCTATAGGTGTGAACAGGATTGGATCACATTTATTCAGTCATATTTGACCAAGTACACATGCACTGTCTAGATACATTGTATCTCTATGATGGACTGCGCAGTTTTAATGGAGGAAAAATTGCATGTGCTAGGTGGCAGATATGGATGGGACCCATTATGGAGAGGAGCGCTTGCTATATATGGAGATGAGGACAACCATTGTATTCATGCTTTGATTATTATTTCCTTGGGTCTATTTAGAATTTCCTCCCTCTTTCTGTTTAGCAGGGTTGCAGTGTTGTTTAGCACAAGGGTGTTCTTGGTCGAGAATACCTACCTCATCCTCAGGGAAGGAGAGGTCCTTTGGGATAAATTTCCTCATTCTGGAATTTTGGCCAAGCTACCTCCTTCAGCTATAGCACAGTTTCTATTTAGAGCTGGGTTGTGTTGCAGGGTGCAGCAAAGGAGGATCTCTTCGAGTCATTTCTGGGCTTGTTTTTCAGTGGAGAGCTTTTATATCCATTAGAAGATCAGTAAGAAGGAATTTCGAGCATATTTTCACATCTTGGAACTTGGCCAGAGCATCTCTGCACTTCTACAGTGCAGTCCCATAGACGAACTGCGTCATTTTTCAGAGAGAAGTTGCAACAAGGTTTAGTACCTTGATTTTGGGCTAGTTTCCTAGAGAAAGGGCCAACCCTTCTCCTGGAAAGCTAGGAAAAGGGATTCTCATCCCTATTGTATTTTATTAAGCTCTATTCATGTAATGTTTCTAGGGACTGAATTATTTTGCAGCTGAATATTCAGATCTATTCCTTTTGTACTTGACCTTCCAAGAAACCCTTGCCGGGTTATCTTCACATTGTATAAAAGAGGCTAGATCTCTGTTTTTCTCTATGCTTTGGCTAAATAAACTCCAAATATGTTGTCTAAAACATATTTCTATAGAAACCCTCTTGTAATTATGCTTTTCTTGCTTCATATTTTTTTGTATGGGTTAAGTCATGGGTTTTTAGTGTTTTTGAGCCATATAAGAACCGAGAGATCTGTTTAACTCAGCTAGAATTATTTGTTTCAGCTCCAATTCCATATGTGAAATGTATATTGCATTAAATAAGGGATCCAAGTCCCATTTCTCACAATTACATTGTTATTTTCTAGAAATAGCGTTTTCATGGTCCATATCACTGTTTTTCCCCACTTGGTGATGACATATGGAGACATAGTTTTTCTGATATGCTCCTAATCTGATTTAAGGAGTAAAACTGACATAGCTTACATTATTTTCTTCCAGTATTACTGGATCTCCAACTTAATAATATCTTCAGATATTCTTATTGTTGTAGAAATTCCCTATTTTGGGATATTACAGTGGTATCAAAGCATAATCTTGGCTCAGCCTGTGCATCTAAGACATTATGCCATTAGGAGGAGAATATTCTTAGAGAGAAGAGAAGTTGTGCAGAAGAAACGAAAGAATGACTCCATTGTTTGGATGAATGAACGAAGAGAGGATCTCCCTGCTTCTTTTCTAAGCTATGAAGAATATCAAAGAAGATCTCAAGGAGATGAAGGGGGAAGAGTGTAGAATATTTTTGAGAGGCTTTGAGGCAAGCCCTATATATTCACATGATGGGTGTGAGCATTCAGCCACACATGCAGATCCAAAACGCAGTCTATTGCCCACATTTACTGCAAGAAGGATGGAGGAAGAAGATGCACCAAGGGAGGAGACCTTGAGTGACTATCTTCAGGAGTATGAATCTCAATCATGGAGATTCAAGGAGAACTTGGACTTCCAAGGGTTTTTAAAACTCAAGGAGGCAAGATACAACAACCACAGAAGAAGAAAGAGAGGTAGAATCTTTCTATCTCACTTTGATGGATCAACAAAGTGCACATCCAAAGCTTGGGTAGAAGAGCTAGATTCCTATTTTCAGCTACACCAAGTTTCAGAGAAGGATGCCATCAGAGTAGTAGCGCTGCACCTCAAAGGTATGGCCCATGATTGGCGGTTTAATGATTCCACTTCACTTTTTCATGCAAATGTAAGAACTTATGTTGAGTTCACTAAGGAATTGGTGAGAAGATTTGATAGAAAACATTGTGCACCATCATTTGTTAAAAAAAAAAAACTCAAAACACTTTGCATGAGTTGGAGAGACCTATTAAACCAACTCTACTCCATATTTCTAAAGGGGATAAAAACATGCAATATGCTAGTTTTCCAAGGAAAAGATCCCCACTTCTTGAAGAGCCCTCTTCTATTTGTGAAGACATGGGGTTTCCTCCTTCAAGAGATGACCAAGACCAAGGGTCAGTCATTAAGGATGAGACATTCTCATATATGGAAGAAGAGGATAAGGATCAACATCAAGGGATGATGAGCATTCACCCTTATCTTTTTCGGGAGGTTTCTGCACATAAGGAGGGGATTGAACTACACAGTGAAGAGAGGGAAAACTCAGTCCACTCATATATACAGTCCACTTCAGATTTTGATGTCTCACTACATGGAGGCATTCCGCCAAGGAGGCCACCAGATCTACAGTTGATGAGAGACATATTGTCTTTGGGTTCACCACTCTTGGATTTTGGATAGTTGAAGAGTTTGGAGGAAGACTTTGGCATGGGGGATGTCAAAGTAGTAGGCAGCAGCATGAGGAGAGCTTCACATGCCAGATCACATGCGTTGTCTCTTGGGAGGATTGATCCATATTGGAGATTTCAATTCTTGGTAGAGTACTCCAAGGATCTAGGTGCATGTATGATTCTTAATGACCCGGATAGAGATGATGAGTATATTGTGGATGATGTGGTCATCTATTCTTATGGTAGAGTCTTCTTGATTAGAGCTTCTAAGCTTAAGGAGAAGCTACTTCATGTAGCACATGAGGACTTCCTTTCCATGCATTATGATGCATATCTTTCTTTGGCAGAGGATTTCACTTGGGAGGGCATCCAACATGACATATTTCAGCATATGAGAGATGCATAGCCCAGATGGTGATAGAGAGGAGGTCACAGCCACCTCCCTACTCATTGGAGGTGAGGGAGAGATTCCAGTTGAGCCATTTCAGCTCAAGATCTTAAGTACATGATGGAGGAGGTATAATTTCACATTTTGTATTGTACTTATTTTCATTGTTTGAGTAGCATGATGTATCAAGAAGAATTATCCCTTATTGAATATTGTATGATGATGTACTTGTAGCTACTTGTAGCATTGATTTTGGCTACCTTATTGGTGTGGGGGAAGCCACATGATTCTTGGTGTGCACCATTGACATCACATTGTATCTTCATGTTTCCATCTTATGAGATGACTGTGGCAGCAAACAAGTGGTTGGTGAAGCACTTGTTATTTCCTGTTTTGAGGCAGGCATGGAATGCACTGCACTAGTTCCTTATGTGGAACTTTGATTCACTCTCTGGTTGTCATTTGGAAGCTTGTTTTCATAGTATTTTGCTTCCATATATTGCTGATATGTTTATACTCATGTGAAGCTTTATTTCGAGAGTGGAATTCGAGATGGAGATGCCCACTGGGAGTATGATTCTCCCTGTTTTACATGTTGTATGTTTTAGGAGAAACAATGGGCACACCATGATTTCCACAACACACCTCTTTCCTTCATGTAGGAGGAGCCATTGGGAGAACTTGCGTTCTTGGAGGAGGCACTTCATGGTTGACTTATCTTTGGGGTAGCTTGGGCCATTTCTAAGGGCCATGACATTTCAGCCCAATATCAGCAACCCCCTCATACTTACCATAAATGGAGAGAGAAACTACTTGGATGGGAAAATATAACTCTCCATTCAGCCCCAACACATTGCATAAACCCGAGTTTGCATATTTCTTTGATGAGCTTCCTAGAATGGCTAATTTCATTTGGATGATAGCATGGGTGAGTGGGTCACTCATTGGGAATAAGGTTTCCCATGTGTATCATCACTCCTACCTTGAGGAGGCCATGAGACAGAAAGAAGGTTTCCACTTACACCTTCCACCTTTTCATGATGTGAACCATTTGGTCATGCATCTTTGGGAGGAGACATTGGAGGGCAGATTTGTTGCAGATTATCTTGAGCAGTGGTGGGGACTATTGATGAGGAGGCCACAAGAGGAGAAGGGGAGGAATTTTTCTCTCTCTATGTAGTTGCTCGAGGACAAGAAACATTTTGGAGGGGAGGACTGTAATGTTCGCAAATTTTAGCCTCAAGCTAAAATGAACATTATAGTTAGCATTAGATGAATAAAATGGGTAGGGAGGCCCATTAACCTCTTTAGAAGGAAAAATAACATTCCTCATGTGAAAAGGGGAAGAATAAGGAGTTGGATTGAGCCACTACTAGTGTGAAACTGATTGGATCATGTTGATTCAGTCATATTTGACCAAGTCCACAAGCACTGTCTAGATACATTGTATCTCCATGATGGACTGTGCAGTTTTAATGGAGGACAACTTTCATGAGCTAGGTGGCACATATGGATGGGACCCATTGCGGAGAGGAGAACTTGCTATATATGGAGAGAAGGAAAACCATTGTATTCATTCTTTTATTATTATTTTCTTGGATCTGTTTACAGTTTTCTCCCTCTTGTTGTTTAGCAGGGTTGTAGTGTTGTTTAGCACAAGGGTGTTCCTGGTAAGGAATCCCTACCTCATCCTCAGGGAAGGAGAGGTTATTTGGGCTAAATTTGTTCATTCTATAATTTTTTCCAAGCTACCTCCTTCAGCTACAACGCAGTTTCTGTTTAGAACTGGGTTATCTTGCAGGGTGCAGCAAAGGAGGATCTCTTTGAGTCATTTCTGGGCTTTCTTTTCAGTGGAGAGCTTGTCTATCCATTGGAGGATTAGTAAGAAGGAATCCCAGGAATATTTTCACGTCTTGGCACTTGTCTAGAGCATATCTGCACTTCTACAGTGTAGTCCCATAGAGGAACTGCATCATTTTTCGTAGAGAGCCGTCGTTTGGTCTCAATCTAGCCTCCTAACCGGAAAGTCTATTTAATTGTCAACCAGATTTGTAAACCGCTCGAAGTGAAGTGTACCATATGTACCTAGGTGCTTGTTTCCTAATGCGTTGTGTGTAGTGTTTATGATGTTTTTGGTCTTTTGTGATGATTTATGATGTTTTTGGTCTTTTGGTGGTTTAATGTTTGGTGTGAAAATGCCTAGAAACTAATGGAAAGGGGTTGGTGGTCAAAAACAGAAAGTTAAGCCTAATGTATGGAATGGAAAATGCACTGGAAACACCGAAGTGTTAATCTAAACTATGACTAAATAAAGCAAAAGCTTGATAATGACTTTTTAGGCAAATGACACAAACTAAACTTGAGAAATGATCACTAAATATGCAAACTTTCAACTAAAAATGGGGCTAAAACACTAATCTTACCATGATGCAACATTTTTTTCTAAGCTCTTCTATTCTATGACTAATTCCTAGTTCTATTCTCGCAATTTAATTGAATATCAAGGTAACCTTTACTCAAAGAGTTATTGGTTTCTTTCTCAAAGTAGTTCTTTTGAGGAAGAGCTTCCGTTTATAAAATGATGAGGGAGATTGCAAATACTTCGTACCTTATAGTGATGTTATCTTCTCGTTTCATGTAGTTATAGATCAATTATGGATTTCGTAACAAGAAGAAGTTTGTGAATAATGTGAAGGTCGTCTTGTTAATCCTAACAACTGAAGTAATTTATTGTGCAATGGAAGACAATTTGAATATGAAGTGCAAGGCAATGAGTTAATCTAAGAATGAACCTAAGATGCCACTAATCTAGAACAATGTCGAACTATAAGTCATCATCAAACTTGAAACAAAGTAACTGATCATGAATTAAATGCAATGAAACTCCGCATTCCAACTATACTAACATGCATTATTCTATGAAGTTACACAATCAGTTTGTTCATCATTAGTGATATTTTTTTGGAAGACTTCTCTTTTGGAAGGGGTAGAACAATTCTCGACTGTAATTGAGTGCAATTGTAAGCAAATGGACTAAAGCAAATGAAAACTAAGTTATCACATCCATACCCTACTCGTCATTATGATGTCTTGGGCAAGCTGCGAAGAGCAAGAACAAGAGATGATACTTAGTACAAACACACAACTAAATCATTCATTATCACGGCCATGTCTTGAACTTCTTAAGAATTTCTTGGAAGAGTTTCTTCTGTGGAAGAGTGATTAGAACAAGTGTAATTGTGATAGTGAATAGCAAAAACTACAAATAAATCCTACAAGATTACCATAGCTATTCATCATTCACTATAATCTCGTTGGGAGAGTGTCTTCGTGGAAGAGCTAGAATGAATATAACTACGTAGCTAGTTAAAACAACTATAAATTCAACTCCTAATCCTACAATACTATAGTCATTCAACATTCATAATTTTAATCATGGAAGAGTGTCCATTGTGGAAGAGCTAGAATGAATACGACTACAAGAGGCTAAAAACAACTACCAATTCAAATGCAAAACGTAAAGGCAAATAGGAAAACTTATCTAATTTACGCAAAATAAATCCGTGCAAGAGGCCCTCTACCACTTGACTCGCATTCAACTTCAAATGAAATCACGCCCAAAATAACTTTGTCTGACCGCTCCATTAAAGATGAAATAGTTTGAACATAACACTCAAGGCTGTGAAATGTATCACAGTAGCTTAAACAAAAATCTAGCAAAGAAATATAACATAAAATCTCTTAACATAGCTCTCTGCCTCCCAAGAGTTTATAAAGCAAATGCACATCAATAATTACAACAATTTAGGAACAATGTCTTTCCTTATCCGAATCACGTTACGACTTTTCGTTGTCACAGAAGAAGAAAAGACATCCGGACCGAGACAAATTCTAATAGAAGTCTTCCTTCATAAATGTGTTCCCCACGTTCAAAACCATACCCGGTATCCATTTCTTCCTCCATGATGAGCAATGAACCATGTAGACATGATGTGGATCATGCCCATATGCGGTTTTTTCTCAAGAGGCCACCCGGAACATACTCAAACATGAAGGCAATGGCAGAATCGCCTAAGTTAGCTATCAAATGTCCGCATTCCGTAAGGTTCCGGCCAAAATGCTTAGCAATGGCAAAAATCACAAAATTTAACAAGTCACTATGTAAATCATTCTAGAAGTAATTTTACCCAGCATTTATCGATCAATCGTCCAAGATAGAAATGGACAAGGGAAAATGAAGCAAAATGAGGAAGGAAAGCACAATTTTGAGGCTCAACATACCCCCATCGTCGGCTTTTCGCATGTCCTCATGCAAATTATCCTATGAATTCAGAGGCTTCTCGCAAGGACATCTAATCCCTTCTTCTCCTTTGTCCGGAAGCTAGAGGTCTTCTCGGGGTTTCCCGACAACAAGTTTGAACCCGAGGCTGGTGAGTGCTCGATTAGCTTTTTATTTCTTGTCTTCAACTTCTCATTGGTCCTCTCCACTTTGTCTATATGTGGATAAGGTTGAGTTCATATCATTTTTGAGCTTGATTTGATCTTTGAGAATTTCATTCTCATTTTTGATGTGTCTATTCGCAATTCCAACTCATACCTATCCCTTCTTTAATATATCTATTTCGGTATTGTGGAGGATCGGGGGTTCTCTCCGCTCTCGAGGGCCGTCCTCTCTAAAGTTTCCACATAGTCATAAATTTCCCCGTTGAGCAGATCAATTTCAGGGGTTCCTTCATAAAAATCCTCTTCATCATCCTCTTCAAGAGGTGTTTCTTCATCTTCTATATTGATTACCCCCGTTTGTTCGATTAGTGTTTTCTTCGCCTTTTCCCTTTAATCGTGGTTTCTCCTAGGCCGAGAGGATCCTCTCCTTTCTCTCGTGTTTTATCTCCTCGATTATCTTCTTCCTTAAGTTGCCTCTTGATTCGAGTCAACTTCTCTAAAATGATTTCCTCATCGCTCTCTCTTGGACCGGTTTGTCAATTTCAACTTTTGAAGCCCTCCATTTCCTACTTCTCTTTGTGGCCGTGGTTCGTGTGATGGTTCTTTTGCTTCTCTTTCAAAATGATTTTTTATTAAGAAATCATCCCATGTATCATTTGTTTTAGCTAGATGATGCTCAATCAAAATTTTGACCAAACCATGATGATACAGGGTTGTCTCTAAAATTGAACTCTTCTCCGAACACAGAAGCCATCTTCTTCGTACT
Source organism: Pinus albicaulis (assembly GCA_034641835.2). Lineage (NCBI taxonomy): Eukaryota > Viridiplantae > Streptophyta > Pinopsida > Pinales > Pinaceae > Pinus > Pinus albicaulis. Next base: position 102,158,568 of record CM076581.1, read on the forward strand.
TTGAAGCAAGAAATATGGTAGGTTTGGTCTTCTCCTTGTGAATGCATCATTAGTCCGATGTAGACATAAAATGTCCCATATCTACCCTCACATGTAACAAATTTTTGCAAAAGAAGTAGTATGTTTCTCCATTTGTTTTTCAATGCGTAACTGAATTCCTTTCTTGAATACACTAACATCCATATTTGGTGATTTTAAAATCTGTTTCAGGAGTCATCGTGGAATTCTATTTTTAAACCATCTTTCTCCCGCCCGCGCAACCCCGTAGCCTCCGCAATAAAAAATTCATGATTAAGAAACTTGACATCACCTACTTCAACTTCGGTTCCTGAAATGATCTTGAAATGTTTTAGTGACTTCCTTGTGGAAGCCATTAAATTTTTCCAAAAATTGAAGCCATCCTATTTGTCGTAACATTTCTTTGCATTGTGGGTAACCTTCTAAATATTTTGAACCCACAGTTCGCCTACGATGAAACCCATGATTTTTTTCAAAATTAACACTCTTCTACCCACAAAACAATGACTTTCACTTTCGATTGAAATGGCTTCAAGCTCTAAAATGAAAATGGCTTCAATTTTGGAATGACATACCGATTTATAGTGGCAAAAAATTCAAACCTCGTCGATATGCTCGTTTGATAATGAAAGAAGCCAAATTTCGCCGATATGTCTCCTCGATGGCGTGGCAAACATGGCTTCAAATTTTCTTTTTGTGCACACTGCTCTTGGTAGCAAATGACTTCAAACTCAATCACCGCAACACTCGTCTCCGGTAACAAAAGACTTCAATTTTAACACCTCTCAGTTTTTGCAACAAAAGACTTCAAACTCAACACCGCAACAATTCGTGTCGATAGTGAAAATGCTTCAAACTCCGTCCACAAGGATATTTTATCCGCCTACCCGGATCAAGTGGCTTCAAGTCCTCACACCGTTATACTTCCAAATTTACCTTCGCTCGCTTTCCGCGTTTACAATGCTCAATGCTATATTCAAATCCGATATCCTTTGGCTCGCTCTCCTGATAATAATATCTCCGTCTTCTAATGGAATGCCTATTACGTAATGAAGTTATGGCAATGGTCACTTAATGGAGTAGTGGAGTGAGGTGGAGGGATTGTATTAATGATTGAAGAGACAGTCAAGGATTTGACGTATCATAGTAGGAATCATCATTGAATGATTTGGTTAAGAGACGTGGAAAATTCAAACACCTCTGCCTAATTTAACCGCTTAAATGCTATCCTGATATGAAATTTGAAATGAAGATTTTAATCCAAAGTCTCAGAGAGGGTTTGTTGGTATTGATCAATAAAAACAATAAAAACAACCTTTTTCGAATAATCCATAACTAAACTATGCTAAACTTTTATGAAATGTCATTATAATTTTAAACTTGTTACCTCCGCTCTCTTTATTTGATTTTTTGTAGCCTTTGTCTTCTCGCTCATCTTTGGAGGAATCTTCATAATTTTCTTGATGCTTTGGATTCATGAATACACTCGGGTCACTTTGTTGCAATTTCCGATGTCTCCGTCGGGTTGATGCCTTCAGATTTGTAGCTGTTTTAAAGACTATCTAAGCCATAGAAAGGCCGATCACCGTGTATCGTCCACCGAGTCGTTGCATGTTCGTAGAACACTTCTTATTCATGAAAATGGAATGTTTTTGGGAGTATGGGTGAAATGTTATGTGGTATGAATGAAATTGATGATGGATTATGATATGTATGAAGTGGATAATGGAATGGAATGGATTCCGCCTATGAGCTGAGCGAAGGAACATAAGGGTCGTACCGCAATTCATGACATATTTTATTCACTGATGTTAAGATATCAATTTTTGTATTTTGATATGAAAAAATGATGGATGGAAGATGGAATGAGATGGGTGAAGTGTGGAATAGAGTGAAATATTAATGATGGATGAGATGGAGTATGGATGAATAAGTGAATGGAGTGAGATGAAATGAATCATAAGCACTATGGAACTGAACTTATGATTTTTATAATGTACTTGCTTATAAAACAAAATGGGAAAATTTAGAGTGTCAGAGAGACTCGATTTTCACCCTTATTTTTCGTATAAACATGCCAATCAATGACGGGTTTTCATGTTTATACCTTTAATTTTTTTTTTATTTTTTTTATTTTTAAGAATAGAAATGCTCGAAAAATTCAACTGTTGATGAAGAAGAGAGACTCTTCTTCATTAACTTCACATCATTGTCTTCTTGAACTTCTTGACAAACTCTTCTCTTGAGAGTGGCTTGTAGCATAGCTTCCCGCCTATGACCATTCACAAGAAAAGTGACCTCCTCTTCATCTATAGTTCGATTTTTAATCACTTCCATTATCAAAAATTCGAACAATTTCATATGGCCCAAGCCAATGTCTCAAATTTCCCTTGAAAATCCTTGAATTTTGAATCAAACAAGAGAGCCCAAATACCCTCTTTGAATTTCTTCTCCTTGATGTACTTGTCATGCCATCTAGCTCCTTTCGTTGGACTAGACTTGTTTTCTCGAATCGTGATTCGTCTGATCTCATCTAACTCATTAATTTGCTCCGCCTACGCTTTTGTGCCTCCGTTAGACTGGCCCTAGTCAGAATCGCTTTCATCTTGAATGTTTGAATTTGGAACTCTATAGGAAACAAAACTTGCTTCCCATAAACAAGCTCATAAGGAGTATATTCGTTGTATTTCTCCATGTGGTTCTATAGGCCTACAAGGCTTCGTGAAGCCCATCTACCCAATCTCTTCTATGTAGATGAACAAGCCTTTGTTAGGATTCCTTCAATGACTTTATTAGTGGATTCCACTTGACCATTTGCTTGTGGATGATAAGGAGTAGATGTTCTATGTCCGATTTTTGTACTTCTCCATCATTTGCTCCACTAGCCTTGATGTAACCGAGTTCTCGATCCGTAACAATTTCCCTTGGGACACCAAAACGAGTGAAAATATCCTCAAAAAGAAAAGTAACTACAGATGATTCATTAGCAACAAGTAATGGTTTAGCTTCTACCCACTTAGTAACATAATCAAGGCAAACTAATATATATTTCTTTTGTCTTGATGGAGGACTAATAGGTCCTACAAAAACTAAAGTTTTCATTTTTCAAAGGTTCAATGTGTACCGAGGTTGTAATGGCATCTCACCCGAAGGAGAAGGTTTCCTACCCTTTCAAGTAACCTGCCACACCTTTTGACATACTCCCTTGCATCTTTAAACAAAGATGGCCAATAATATCCTAAATTAAGGATCTTATAGGTCATTCTCTTATCTACAAAGTGTCCGCCACAAGGTTCATCATGACATGCCTTGAGAATTTCTGCATCTCATCTTCATCGACACACCCTAATAATCAAATCTCGACCTCGTCTTGTACAACTCATTAGCGACCCATGAATATCTTGCACTATCATTAATGATTTTTCTTTATCCCTTGCATTCATAATTGAAGGAAATTTTCCCGAAACTAAATAATTGGCAATATCAAAGAAAACCATGGAGTTTGAGTAGAGATTGCAAAAAGATATTCATCAGGAAATTGATCTTCAACCGTGAGTGTCATCTTTGATATTTTGAATTCTAGACAAATGAAGTCGCCACAATATTTTGTTTTCCTGTGCCTATCTAGAATAGTAATGTTGAATTCTTGCAATAATAACAACCATCTTATAACTCGCCATTAGTGATTGATTTATTCATTAAGTATCTACTTGCGAATGATCGTTGTGAATAAAAGTTTCATAGCTCGTTATATAGTGTCTAAATTTGTTTGGCATGAAAACAAATTTAAAAACTCTTTTTCGCCATAAGATAGTTTAACTCGCAGTGGAGTCAAATTTTTTACCGATATAATAGATGGCATAGGGAATTAAATCTTTCTGTCCCAATACCGCTTCTCCTAGAGCCGTATCTAAGCATCCGTCGAGATATGAAAAGGTAACTCTGGCTAGGTCCCCTTAATATAGGTGCTTCAAATTTTGTGGTTTTCGTGGTTTCCAAAAAGCTAACCGGCAATCGAAGTCCACTTAAATTCACAATCTTTGGTGAGTAATTTGAAGAGAGGAGATGCTATTTTGGTGAGGTTTTCTATAAATCTCCGATAATACCCCGTAAATCCTAGAAAACTTCTAACATCTCTTTGACAACTTGGAATGGATAGGTTAGAATTGACTTCAACTTTCGCCTCATCAGTCCCTAATCCCATCCCCCCGAAATGTGGTGCCCCAAAACAATACCTTCGTTGAACATCATAAACATTTTTCATGACTAAGTGAAAGGTTCGTTTCTGACATCTTTTAAGACCTTTTCCAAGTTTTCTAAAGCTTTCAAATGTATCCCCATAAACTCGTAAATCATCCATGTACACCTCTACACAAGCCATGTATTAGATCGTAAAAAATCCTAATACCGCTCTCTTTGGAATGCCATGTGCATTGAATAATCCAAATGGTAATACTCCTTGCAGAGGGCATAGGTACCCCAAGGACAAGTAAAATGTGGTTTTATCTGGTCTTCAAGTGCTACTTGGATTTGGATTGTAACCACTAAACCCATCTAGGAATGAAAAGTACTTTTTACCTCGCTAATGTATCTAATACTTGATCTATGAAAGGTAAGGGAAATGGTCTTTAAGAGTAGCTTTATTCAGTTCTCGTAGTCAACACACACCCTCCACTTTCCATTTTTCTTAGGCACAATCACCAAAGGAGAAACCCACCGACTATCCTGGCTAGATGATAAAATTAACATTTAATAATTTTTGGCAGTTTTTCCCCGACAATTTCCCTAAGATTTGGATTCATCCGTCTTTGAGGCCGTCTCGATTGGTTTGCAATTTGCCTCTATATAGATGTGATGAGTACAAGTCTTGGGACTTATCCCTTTCATGTTAGTGTATTCACATGTATGCGTAAGAATGTCTCTCGTAATACTTTGACTACCCTTCGTTGAGATTTTCTAGGTTTTTGTTTATGTTCAAGGTTTTGCCCGGAAAAATTTCACTTGTAGAGCCGCCAAATTTGTCCATGGAATGAAGAGACATCTACCTAGATGACAAAAACTCAATATTGGATCCCTCTTGAAATGATTCATGTTTGTGTTCGAGAAGATTCAAAGTTTTCTAGAGTATTCGTATTCTGATTATCTTCACTAATTTCCGAAATTGTGAAGAGTGGTTGTAAATATTCTTCATCCTCTATCCATTGAGTGTCATATAGATTCGTAATTGTCCTAGCCGGAGGATATAAAGTGAATTTCTTTGTTGAACTACCATCGAAATATACATATCAATCGACCTACGCCTAATAAAGGCATCACCAGATAACCAAGGTCTTCCTAGTATAACAGATGGCCTCCTAGATTATTCTTGGGTGTTAGGATCATGAAATCCACTGTGGTACTCCCAAGAGTCTAGGGACACCGGAATGTCTTCTATTACCCCATCCGGGGTCCGATCATAGATCTATCCGCTAATTGTAATAATGGATGTAAAGAGAAGATTAGGAAGTTTCAGCTTTGTCCATGATCTCGTCTACTCATGATATTTATTGGCCGCTCCTAAGTTAATGAGTGTGTTTTGAATTTCAATTCCGTTGATGTGAATTTTGACAACTCGGATTTCCCGGGTGAAGGTACTTTGGAATAGTAATATTACCCATCATAATGTCTTCTATTTGTCCTACCAAATGAATTTTCTTGGTTTCTCTTATTCTTTTTCTCTGTCTTCATACCAACTCCTTTATTGTTTTGGTTAAAATTGGGATTTCCTTGATGGTCATAATAATGGAATTTTAATGCAAACATTTTCAATTCATCCAAGAAATCATAATTAGGCACCATTATTTGTTTTTCTACACCTTTATCATTTTGTAGTCTTTCCGAAAGGAGGTATAGAAGTAGATGTGGGATGGTTGCTCTAATACTCGAGTTGGATTTATTGGATCTTTTTGTTTCAGTTTTTTCAATGTTTTGGTCTTGAATGGATGTATCTTCCTCAAGAATTTTATTAACCCGTAGGGTCTTCCAATTGTCTTGTTCTTGTATGATCAATGTAATAGTTTCCTTTTTCAAGTATCTTTCCCGTACCTAAGTTGAACATCACTAAGGTCTAGAGGAGTAATTAAATAAGTTGGAAATTGTTGTCCTCTCATCATGTATGTATTCCGAGGATTCTTATTATTGGGGTTTGGTATAGGTTGAGCCGGCAATTGATTGGGATTTTGAGGAAATGGTAATGGAAGTGGTTGATTTTTGATAGAGGTTGGTTCTGGGATGATGTTGTTGAGGATTTTGTTGAAAATTTTGTTGAAGATTTTGAGGAAAATTTTGTTGGGAATTTTGAGATAAAATGTGGATATGGTGGATAGGATGGTGGATACCGATAATATGGAGAGTATCTTCCATAGGGACCTTGTGATCCTTGTGCCCAAGCTTGAGATTGATTTTGAAATTGGGGCCGTGGTTTCTACAAGAATTGGGCGAGGTTGATTATACATTTGATCATGGAATCCTTGTGTCCGGTCCCCACAAGGTTTTCTAGATACAAAGTTAAGAGATTCTCGTGGAGTCCGTAGGAGTTTCTTCTTGGAAAAATGGCCTTGGTGACCAGAAGAGAAGACAATTCTTGGTCTCATGTTTCTCGTAACAAATAACACAAGTTTCTACAACTTTGACATCTAGAGGACACTCTCTCAAGGCATGTTTCTTCCTACATTTGGGACAAAAGATTGCCAAGGCATCGCATTCATCCTTTTGCTTGTTTTGTATCTTCGAGGGTGTCTATTTGTTCAAGACTCCTAAGATGTCGCATTTAAAATCATCAAGCATATGTCCTATTTCCATCTACTTACCGTCCCAAAAGCATTTACTTGCCCTTGCAAGAGCAGATCTCTTGACCTTGGCGCTTTTAGATTTCCCTCCTGAAAGGTTGATACATAACTCGCATATTTCGTAATGTGAGTTGTGTTATATCCCCCTTTTCCCCATCATGTTAAGGATATCCAACCATTCATCCCTAATTGTTTTCAACAAAAGAGCTTTTAAAGTGTCTTGATCTAGGTTTTCCATTTGTGCCCTTTTTATGTTGTATTTAAATCTTTCCAACAAATCTTCAAGTTTTCATCTTCTTTTTGTAACATCTTGAACACTTCTTCCTTATGATTAACCTAAGATACAATAATCCAAGTATTCTCTAGAAATGCTTGTTTCATGTCTTCCCATGTTCTAATAGAACTACCGTTTGTCCTCATAAACCACTTCAATGCCGCTCCCTTCAAAGTTGAAGGAAATAATTTCGCTTGAGCATCTTGTAAGTAGTCATAAGTCCTACACAAAGACTTCAAATTCGAATAAGAAAGTTTCAGGATCTTCGCTTTAAGTCCATAGAAGTTCGGAAGGACAAGAGGGTGAAATGTTTTTCATGGTTGTATTGGTTTCTTCATCAAGTATAGGGAACCCAAAAGAGCTTCCTATTCTACCTCTTCCTCCATCCGCACTCTTACCTCCTTCTCCTCTTCCTCCTTCTCCTCTACCTCTACCTCTACCTCCTCCACGTGTTCTCCATTAACAACTCCTCCTCCTCCTTCTTTCCTCATGGTTGACTCTCCCGTGGAAGTAGAAAAGGTTTGTGTCCCTAACAGAGTCTTTAGATCTTCTTCTAGCAGCGTGCTCCGCAGATGTGAAGTGGAAGGTTTATCTAATGGAATAGGTGACCTTGTGATCTTCTAGAAGTCCAGGATCGCAAAGGGATGGAAGATGGGTTTAAGTTGAAGGTGTACTAGCTCGGATCTAGATGAAACAAGTGGTGTTCTAGATATCAAACTTCTCATTTCCGTCGCTATAAATCTTCCCCTTGAATCTCTCCCTACGCATAAAATTATTTTTGGATGCTAAGAAACAAAGGTTACCTAGTTTTCACTTTCCCCCGCAACGGCGCCAAAATGTTGGGTCTCAATCTAGCCTCCTAAATCCCGAGCCTACTTAATTGTCAACCAGGATTTGTAAACCGTCAAGTGAAGTGTACCATATGTACCTAGGTGCTTGTTTCCTAATGCGTCGTGTGTAGTGTTTATGATGTTTTTGGTCTTTTTGTGATGATTTATGATGTTTTTGGTCTTTTGCGGTTTAATGTTTGGCAGAAAATGCCTAGAAAACTAATGGAAAGGGGTTGGTGGTCAAAACAAGTAGTTAAGCCTAATATATGGAATGGCAAATGCAATTGGAAACACCGAAGCAAAATCTAAACTATGACTAAATAAAAGCAAAAGCTTGATAATGACTTTTTTAGGCAAATGACAACTAATCTTGAGAAATGATCACTAAATATGCAAATCCTCTAACTAAACAGCTAAACACTAATCTTACCATGATGCAGTAACATTTTGTTCTAAGCTCTTCTATTCTATGACTAATTCCTAGTTCTATTCCGCAATTTAATTGAATATCGCTTAACCTTTACTCAAAGAGTTATTGGTTTCTTTTTTCAAAAGTAGTTCTTTTGAGGAAGAGCTCTGCTATAAAATGATGAGGAGATTATAAATACTTAATCTATAGTGATACATCTTCTACCATGTAGTTGCGATCAATTATGGATTTCGTAACAAGAAGAAGTTTGTGAATAATGAAGGCCGTCTTGTTAATCCTAACAACTCAAGTAATTTATTGTGCAATGGAAGACAATTTGAATATGAAGTGCAAGTGCAATGAGTTAATTCCAAGAATGAACCTAAGATGCCACTAATCTAGAACAATGCCGAACTATAAGTCATCATCAAACTTGAAACAAAGTAACTAATCATGAATTAAATGTAATGAAACCGAGCATTCTAACTATACTAACATGCATTATTTTATGAAGTTACACAATCTCGTTTGTTCATCATTAGTGATATTTTGGAAGAGTTCCTTCTTTTGGAAGGGGTAGAACAATTGACTGTAATTGAGTGCAATTGTAAGCAAATGGACTGGAAGCAAAATGAAAACTAAGTTATCACATCCATACCCTATTCGTCATTATGATGTCTTCGGGTAAGCGTTTAAGAGCAAGAACAAGAGGATGATACTTATGGGCCAAACACACAACTAAATCATTCATTATCACTAAGTACACATGTCTTGAACTTCTTAAGAATTTCTTTCGAAGAGTTTCTTCTGTGGGAAGAGTGATTAGAACAAGTGTAAATGTGATAGTGAATAGCAAAAACTACAACTAAATCCTAGCGTACTATAGCCGTTCATCATTCATCATTATAATCAGCAGAGTGTCTCTCTTGGGGAAGAGCTTGCTAGAATGAATACAACTACAACGTAGCTAGTTAAAACAATCATAAATTCAACTCCTAATCCTACAATACTATAGTCATTCAACATTCATCATTTTAATCATGGAAGAGTGTCTTCGTGGAAGAGCTAGAATGATTAATGACTAATAAAATAGCTAAAAAAACAACTACCAATTCAAATGCAAAACGTAAAGGTAGCTAGGAAAACTTTATCTAATTTACGAAAATAACCGTGCAAGAGGCAGTGGGCCCTCTACCACTTGACTAGCATTCAACTTCAAATTAAATCACGCCTTCAAAATAACTTTGTCTCCGCTTCCCATTAAAGATGAAATAGTTTGAACATAACACTCTGCGTCTTCAGGAACGTAACACAGAGTTTTAAACAAAATCTAGCAGCAAATCTAACATAAAATCTCTAACATAGCTCTCGGTCTCCCAAGAGTTTATAAAGCAAATGCACATAACAATAATTACAACAATTTAGGAACAATGTCTTTCCTTATCCGAATCACGTTAGGACTCTTTGAAGTGGCTGCGTGAGGAAGAAAAGACATCTGGACTGAGACAGTCCTAATAGAAGTCTTCCTTCATAAATGTGTTCCCCACGTTCAAAACCATACCCAGAATTCATTTCTTCCTCCATGATGAGCAACGAACCATGTAGACATGACATGGATTATTCCCATATGCGGTTTTTCTCAAGAGGCCACCTGGAACATACTCAAACATGAAGGCAGCTGTAGAATCGCCGGTTAGCTACGGAATGTTTGCATTCTGCAGCTAGTTCTGGTCAAAATTCTTAACAATGGAAAAAATCACAAAATTTAACAAGTCAGTCATGTAAATCATTCTAGAAGTAATTTTAACTATATTTATTGATCAATTGGGTCTAAGATAGAAATGGAAAAGGGAAAATGAGGTAAAAGTCAGTCATGTAAATCATTCTAGAAGTAATTTTAACTATATTTATTGATCAATTGGGTCTAAGATAGAAATGGAAAAGGGAAAATGAGGTAAAATGAGGTGAAGGAAAGCACAAATTTGAGGCTCAAGCACCTGCGACAGTTTAATACCTTGATTTTAGGCTAGTTTCTTAGAGAAAGGGCCAACCCTTCTCCCGGAAAGATAGGAAAATGGATTCTCATCCCTATTGTATTTTATTCATATCTATTCATGTAATTTTGTAGGGGATTGCATTATTTTGCAGTTGCATATTTAGATCTATTCCTTTTGTACTTGAGCTTCCAAGAAACCCTTGTCGGGTTATCTTCACATTGTATAAAAGAGGCTAGATCTCTATTTTTCTCTGTGATTTGGCCAAATAAACTCCATATATATTGTCTAAAACATATTTTCACAGAAACCCTCTTGTAATTACGCTTATCTTGCTTCATATTTTTCTGTATGGGTTAAGTCATGGGTTTTTAGTGTTTTTCAGGCATATAGGAACAGGGAGATCCGTTTAACTTAGATAGAATGATTTTTTTTAGCTCCCATTCTATATGGGAGATTTATATTGCATGAAATAAGGGATAAAAGTCCAATTTCTCACTGTTACAACATTATTTTTTGGAAATAGCATTTTTATGGTCCAAATCACCGTTTTTCCCCACTTGGAGATGAAATATGGAGACATAGTTTTGCTGATATGCTCCTGATATGATTTAAGGAGTAAAAGTGACACAACTTACATTATTGTGTTCCAGTATTACTGGATCTCCAACTTAAGAATATCTTCAGATATTCTTATTGTTGTATAAATTCCCTATTTTGGGATATTAAATTGTTGTGTTTTCCAAATATTGAGACATTCCATCATCCTCAAGGTTGATCCTATTAATAATTTTCACCTAGAACCATATAGGTGTATAATTATTCAAATTATTTAGCAATAAGGTGTTATGATTGGACACCAAGGTGGTAATTCAAGTGAACTCGTTGTAGATATGGACTTGTTGAAAATGGAAACAATCTTGAAAATGCCACCAAGAAATATTCTAATTTAATTTTCCCCTGAGTTAAATTAGAATAAAATTGTAATTCCATATCGCATGAAAACTTGTACGAGATAACAAAGTTCGTTTGACTTAGCTGGTTCAGTTAATTCAAGTTGAGTGTATAATTTGAGTCATGTAGACTAGCTCCTACGAAATATGAGCCATGGTTGAGTTTATTTTGAGTTTGAATTAATTAATTCAGTTTATCTGAGTTAAATTCAATTTAACCAGTTCCATTTGTTGGAGGAAGTAGTGAGAGCTCTCGTAGTGAGTTATGCACTCTATGATCAATGAGTTAACTGATAGATCAACCATAAATAACTCATGCATGTGTGATATACGAGTTACCTAGTTCATATTGGAGTTCAAGGGAGGTTTTTTGATTTTCCATGACCTTGGGTCTAGGTTACAGTCTTAAAATTACTGATGCTACCAAAACAAGAATCCCAACCAGAACTACTTTGCACAATGGAAAATATAAAACAGTAAATCACATATGAAAAAATATACATAGTTTTTAACAAAATTATATAATAATGTACAACCCCAATCTTCATTATATTAAATCGATTCTGAATAATACAAAAATCTATGGTATACAAGATACAATTACAAAATCGTTGCAGCTTCAATGTCGTATCTTGTCTTGTCATTACTTTTCTTTCGTACTGCTCACTAGCTACCCCTTAGTCCTTCAAAGGAAAACACATGAATAATGGAGGAGAGCTGCCACCTAACACTACTACCAGTCCCTTATGTAGAATGTACACAGGTTGATCCAATATTCTCTCTAGGTAGGCCTAATTCTTGAGCTCCAAAGTCTGAGGATAACAGACACCTTTTTCCATCAAGGTGCTATACTTTGGCAAAAAAATTCACCCAACATTTATATCCTAATCACTTCAAGATAACTCTTCAAGGGTTATTTTGGGCTAGCAACAAATTTCCCTCCACCATACCAATGATTCCCAATCCTTCACTATGAAATCTGCACTGAATTGAATTCTTCTCACCACCCAAGTAAAATTCAATTCATGTCTCCCATATACTACAACATAATCAATCCAATATTGGTCACACACTGTGACCCAAAACATGTCACTAATTTTTCCCTCCAATTATGTTGTTCCTATTGTCCCATGATTATTCTAGTTATGTCAATTGACCACACTACAACAACCCTTCAACCCACTCAACAGTCCATAAAAAATCCTCCAAAAGTCTATGGAATAGGCAAGGAGAGATTCTCTTAATGTGGGTAGTTGTTTTGGGCTCCTTACAACCCCACAAACCCCCAAACTTCCCCGTTCTTAGGTGGTTAGTCTTGCACCCTACCTCATATATGAATCTCACCTAACAAACCCCTAAAAATAAGCTTATCCTCACCTCATTGCTTTCCATACAAAACAACATGCACCCTTAAATAAAATTGGCCTATATGTGGTATAGAAAAAACCTCCACGCAGCTAAAAAGAGGCTTTGACAACCCTAAAACTCCCACACTGTCCCTTCCCCCTTTGCTGCATCTAGTTCAGATATTTATCCTCTCCAACAATTTTTTTTTCTCCTTATGTGTTGCACTTTTGGATGATTAATACTTCTAACATCACTTCCTATTTATACCATGAATGGGGGCTTCTAAAATGTCACATTTAGGGGATTCCAACTATCATGTGCCTAATAACATCTTAGGCTGACCTTGAAACTTATGGTGCCATCCCAAATATAACTTCAAAAATTCATATCTCCACTTCTACAACTCGAAATTCGATGATTCTAAAAGCATTTGATTCTTCTCTCCACGCTTTATCATCTCATGCCATCACATGTAGAAATTTTCTTATGGAAATGCCTAAAACAGAATTTGGTGCAAAACACCATACTTGGGTTCCAATACTACAGGTGACCCTTGTGGCGCTTTTCCCTTTAAAACTTGAACCCTAGGGTACCTCCCAAGCTACATAAATCAACACTCCCTCTTAGTGAGGGAGGTACTTCCAAGAATATGAAGTAACTCATCATCCTCATCACTACTCACAACACTTTCCCAACTCCTAGCACTCACAATTGCACCAATCCTTGTTCTGTGAACTACGACTTTCTCAGAAGTGTCATTTTCACTGCTAGAAGCATCTCACTTCTTCTTATTTTCTTGTATCACTTTCCAATCTCTCCATGTTTCCTTATTGGTATATTTGGAAGCCCCCTTTATCTCCACTAACCACGTGCTCTTCTTGGGATGCAAAATATCCCTCTAAACCTACAAGATCCCACTGGAACTCGACTCCCTCTATGTTTCTGGAACCTGGATCTTCTTCTCTAAAACATATACCTACTCATATGAATCCTGCAACTCCACCTGCTTATTTCTATCCTGCACCTGCTTATCATGATATATAGGCTTTCTCATAAGCCTATATTGTTAGTATGAATCTTTTGTCGAAGTGTACGAAAAAAGACCACTTTAGCTACGCATAACTTATAGCCCTAACAACAAATATGGCTGCCAATATCTTCATTTCTGCAGTTAGTTGATCAAGACAAGTGTTGCAAAAAACCATATCTATGCATAAAGAGACATTAAGCAGTAAAAATAAGGTTTTGCTCCATACATCCAATAGTCAAGACAAGAACAATATTTCTTCGAAAGAATTTTTGTATTAAGGGCACCTGGGAGGAAAACAAGAAGGTGTTTCCAATTCTCCTCAATGGGATGGGTTCTTGGAAGTCCTCAGCACTTCAGATCTAGCATTTCTCTCTCCTATTGGTGTAGAAAACCCAGACAAAGATAGAACTCAAAGGGAGCTCACATAGCAAATAATGGAAAATATGACAATGATAATGGCTCAAAGTCAGACCAAGAGTTTAGATCCAGAGTGATCTAATAGACAACAAAAGGTGAAGAATGATAGGAAAAACCCTCCTATTTATAACAAAATATTGGGTCATTCTAGATCTTGGTGCATGATTAAAATAACATTAACCAAATCTAGATCCACCTTTTATTGAATATTTTATTATATTTGTTGGAGGGAAAAAGTATTTGACTTGGGTCAAATCGCTTTATTTGTGAATAATAAATAAATAAATGATTTATTTATCATTTTAAGGAGGTGGTTAAAAGATAATCAAATAAATAATGATTTATTTAATTATTTATGGGTGATTTAGTCATATTTAACAAGGAATATTATTTAAATAAGATTTAAATAATTATTCCTAGAAAATAATAAGATAAATAAAAATTTATCTAATTAATTTCTTTGTTTTGGGTTAAACATGACCAGGAATAATAATTAAATTATTGTTTAATTAATTATTCCTTGAGGAAAATCAAACAAATATAGGTTTGTTTAATATTTCCTTTTGGGGTTTTCTGTTTAGACCATAAACAACCTAATAAATGTGTTTTATTAAGTTATTTTACATAGTGAAAGCAATTTTACTTAGGGTAAAATTGGTCTTACATGGTGTACTTGGGTCCATCTAATGATATTAGGTTAGATGACCAAAAAATGGTGTAACAGATTGCTCCCCAGCGTGCGAGTGTTAGGAGCAAATCGTATGATCGAAGTACGTTGTAAGAACTCAATCACCAGACATCAAAAGGGAAGTCAGAGAGAGAAATGTGAGGTAGACTAATGTGCTGAAGAACTAGACCCTGAGGAGACGAGACTTACAGGTGCAACAAGTCTCTTTTTATGAGAGGGTACTTGTGCTAAAGGCGGCGGGGGAGGCATACCTATGCCCGCCGAGAAAAAGTACAAAAGAATAGTGTGTCCAGTAAACAAGGGACCGAACTATAAAGTACAGCCGGCATAAACATGAGCCAAATAACAATACAATGAGGGATCCCATATACATGTTGTGCCTGGGATAACAGCCAGGACTTATACAATAATATCTGAGTACATGAGATACAAATACAACCCAAATGCCCCCTATAAGTGGGGAAGGGCTCACAAAATCTGACTGATATATGTAAATCAAAGAAGCGCTGCAAGCGGCTAAGGCCGACATCATCAAATATATGGAGCTGCATCGAAGGCTGCAATGAAGAGGTCATCTGAGCATGTGGGGGGATACCTGCAGGGCCACCCCCTCATGAGGGCTGAGACATCTCACACACACTCGGGAATCACCAAAAGCGACTGTTGCATCACTGAACCATCAAGCATACGGATCTCGATCATGCTGAAAGGAGCTGGAGTGGAGAAACAATCAAGTCAAAGGGAAATGAGAGATCCCTTTGCCTGATCCGAGGCACCGAACAAGAGTGGAAGCTGGAACCAAGGTACACCGCCCTCTAGACCTGTCTTCTAGAATGAAGGAGCTGATGTCGACAGAAGGAGGTCCGCCATAGGTAAGGCAATGAGAGATCCTTAACTAAGGCACGAGAGAAAATAGTAGAGCGACGGATAGACTAACACTAATGATGATAGTGAAATGGAAAGGACTGAGTAGCGAATGGACGACTTCCCTTGTTAGAGCATAAAGGGCATGAATGACATGGCAGTGACTGACACAATATCATAAGGGATAGGGGATAGTGGGACTGAAGGTCATAATGTGCGACACAAGAGAGAGACCAAGCAATGAAGGATGGAGGACTATAGCGGGGTACAAAGGGACTCGGGATAGACTCCATGAATGCGATGATGACTCAACTTGGATTCTATAAACAAGGGCGACTCGATGGTGCTGCCACATAGAAAAGGTCCCATGGGGGACCATGAAAACATGAGTACAAGATGGTATCTCATGACAAAAATCGACACGAACAGAGACAAGTATGGAGGCAAAGTGGTGCCCCAAGTACAAGTGTTGTAAGTGAGGAAATTCGATTTTGGGGGGAGGTGAAGTGACCCATCTTGGAAAAAATGTGTCCTGGTGAAGTATCAAATCACAAAAAACTAACAGATACCCATTTGAGGGCTCGGTGAGAGCTTTCCAACGGTGCAGACGGTTTGTCAAACGGGGCTACGGTATGGTCGCAGCAGGCGAAAGAAGAAACAAGGGTTCTCTTTTAATAAGGCAGTTTTCCCTCCAAATTCACTCATTTGCTAGTGTTGTTGTGGTGAATGTAGAGAGGAGAGAAGGCCCTAAATCTTGCGGCGAGCATAGCGGACAAACCGACCGTTGGAATCGAGATCCGTCAGTTGCAGGTAAGAGGCCTAACCTTACTCTTTCATTTTGATGGATTGAAAGTTTCGTATTAGGCCCGTAATCTCGCAGAATGCACCCTCTTTCAATTTACGGCTCGGTCACACTTTTTAAAATAAAAATGCGAATTCGGGAAGTTATGTTTTGGAGCTAAAATCGCTACCTATCCCAGATTGGGAAAAAAGTGCGACTTGGGAGGATGAATGAGATTTCAGTGTTGTTTTAGGGCTGAGATTTGGGTTTTTGTGATTGGTTACAGTGTTTCCTATCTGTATACTGACAAAGATGATGTGTTTGTGTAGATATGGCAGATATATGGGTGAACTGGAGAGAGAGAGACCTGGGTACATTACGGTCAGATATCCAGGCAGATCAAGGTGTCTGTCATGTATTGGCCAGGTTTGGGGTTCTAAAGTTTTTGGAGAACCCTTTGATGAGAGCAGGGGAGCCCTTGTTGGCCCGGATTGTCAGTTATTGGGATCCAGATCATGAGGTCTTTGTAGTGCAGGGGCACAGGATCGAATTGACAGTCTAGGATCTGTATTTCCTGACTGGTCTCCCGCCACTTGGGATGGTAGGAAATACGCAGCCAGTGTTACCGCGGGGGCGGAACATCATGGAGTTTGTGGAGCGACATTGTCGACCGGGTCTCCAAGTCAAAGGGACTCGAATACTGATCGGGGACCTAGAGAGATTAGAGACCCGTGCAGTGGCTGCAGTGGTGCTGCGGATCCTGGGCAACCAGGCGCTCCATCACATCACTGGGGGGCAGATGATGATTGTGGAGAGTGTGTTGAGTGGGACCTACTATGGGTGGGCCCAAATGATGTTGGTGTCGTTAAAACGACAGCTGTCGCTTTGCAAGCGGCAAGTGAACCACGATTGCTCGTATGAGACTTTATTGTGCTCCTTCTTTTTTGAGAAGATCCCGACCTTACGACCTCGTATACAACTCCCAGATGGGGGCCCGAGAGAGCCCAGGATGCGCCGGTGGGGGCGATTACTATGCAGAGGAGGAGGAGGGGCGGTCGGAAGGGTGTTTCGACCTCAGTTCTTTGCCCATTCGGATCAGATGTCGTTATACATAGACGACTATCCCTATAGTGGGATGAGTTATTGTGGGGATCTAGACCTACCACTTCCACCTAGTCGAGTATGGGGACCCGATGGTAAGTGACAAGTGACTACTCTTTTTTGGGCATGTTAAAGTTATTGAACAGTAGAGAGGGTGCTGATTCATGTACTTTTGGTATGCAGATATAGCTCCGGTAAAACCGGCTGGATATATGGGACGACCGGCAGCATCAAGAGCTGCAGGCCCGAGTGGATCGAGAGCGGCGCATAATGAGGATGCGGCTGCCCTCCTAGAGGACATCCGCCGTAGATGCGAGAGGTTGTTGACCGGTGTTTCAGAGTGCGGGTGGCAAGACTTAGACGACCAGTACATAGAGCCATGTATTGGTCTACCATCGGAATGGTGGGGTGTCATGCAGCGCATGGCGATGGCCAGTCAGGGGATACGTGATCTACAAGCTGCAGGAGCAGAGCCATTGGCTCGGGATCCGCTAGATAGTGATTAGGTGTGGGACAGGTGGTGCCCCCTAGTGTGTATGTAGGGACAGGTGGTGCCCCCAGTTTTGAGTTTTTTGTAACATGCTATGGGCATGTCATATGTATCAGAGTAGATGGACTCTAAACACATGTTTTGTGACACATATTATGGATATGCATATTTTTCAATGATTATGAATTTTATTGTCTTGTATAAAATGCGTGGGATAAATGCCAATCTAGAACATGGTTTGCAATTCTATCTACATAGTGATTTTGTTCTCGAGGTACATGGTTGAAAGTTATGGTTTCAAAGTCACGTATCAAGAGTTTCACTCGTAAATATCGTCTAAACAGCACAAGATTATGCACACGATAGACACCATTTAGTTTCATGACAAGAAGTAGGGAATCTAAACGAACATGCAGATGGAGGATGCGATGAGAGAGGGCATCAGCTAAGAGACCACGCACTGCATCATATTCAGCCTGATTGTTGGTGGTAGTACCAATGCAGACTCCGTTCGAGAGAACAAGGGCACGCAAGGGGGTAAAAATGGCCCAACCTGCCAAGGCTAGATTCCGGGAGTAACGACTTGCATTATCGGCATAACCGATATAGGTGGTGGACGGGATGTCCTGCGGAATGGTGTTACAAGACAAAAAATGGGAGGAGGGGGAACAATGATGGCATCATGAGTGTATATTAGACATCGAGCGGAAACTACGGGAGGGAGTGCAATGGGCAGGATGGCTATGACTCATATACGAACTAAATGGTGGTATATGAGGGCTATAGGAGGTATGGCTAGGACTCGGGCTGCGGAGGTCAACAGAAATACGAGTGGTGTTATCCCGTTTATGGGTGGGAAGGATGAGGTCATGGGTGGAGAAGGCTTCCAAGAGGGCATCTGGATAGGAAAAGAGGGGATGACGAGAGGAAGGGAAACCACATGACGCGGCAAAGCTACCTAGATCATCTGTACAGAAAGAAAGGCTAACATACCGATCGTCACGGGGGATGACAGAGGAACAGATAAACAAATGGTCAAATGATGTTGAGCCCAGGGTGGTCACTGAAGGGGGATCGAGCGAAACAACAGGGGAGGATTCGAAGGGAATGTTCTCCAAGGGTTTCACAGAGGATGATAGGTAGAGAATGGTGGTAGTAGACTCCGTCATCGGGACATCAGGGGGGGGGATGTCAATGGGAGCGGGGGGATCCTCAAGCTGACCTGAAGCATACTGCGCAAGTATGGGAGAGGCGGACTGATTTTGTTCAACCTCATACTCTCGAACTACCTCTAAAGAGGCGCGGTAATGTGTCAGGTGAGGACAATGGTGGGAGTAATGGCCATGGACACCGCACAAAGCACAGGGTTTGTTGGTGCGAATAATATTTGGGTTCTTAGTTACGGACGAGGACGGAATAGAGGGGTCAGGGACCGTAGACTCAGGGAACGCGATTTTAACCATGGGTTGAATACGGGGCAATTCAAGACAAGTATGGGTGGCGTGACCGACGACATCACACAAGGCGCAAGGCTTTGCAGGCGGAGGAGGAGCTGGGTCAGTCGGGGTGGCCTTGTCTTTGGATGCCCCCTTGCGAGCTTTACCTTTCTTTCCTGGAGCTATCACCATAGGGGCAGGGTCCTGGGGAGGTGCGGGGGGCATGGTGGAAACGGAGGAAGCGAGGGGGACCGATTGAACCGGTGTCAAATCAAGATAGGGTTTGGCGTGACCAGGTGGGGTAGTGGCTGGAGGGTCAAGGTACCAGACGGGTATGCCCAGGGTCAGGTTAGGGAGAGAGAGGGTGGCCATGACGGGGACCGTATAGACTCCAGGAGGGGGAGCCAGGAAAGGTATCTGACCAGCGGGATAATGACCAAGAGGGACGGCTCCGAGATGGTTTAGGCCTGGGGGAACCGAACCAGGAGGATAGAGGGGTTCAGGGATACCAGCTGTAGGAGAAGGGCCAGAAGGAGGAGGTCCGGCTGGCTGAGATGAATGGCTAGGAGCGGGTTGCGGTGGGCGAGGTTGAGTCCGAGGTTGCCGACTAGCTGAAGCGGGTCGCTTAAGGGCAGCCCGAGACGATTGCATCATGCAAACATTCGATAAGCTGGGATCAGAGATAGGAGGAGGAGGGAGACTAGGAAAAGTTCCAAGAAAAGAGGAGTCTTTGTAGATGCCGGGAGAGACACTGGTCAAGGAATCGACGGTTTTCTTATTGGCTACAGAAGAGATGGTCGTCTCAGGGGAGCTCTGAGACTTTGGCTCATGATAAGTCAACTGGTCGATGGTGAATATCTTTCCATTGTGAGGAAAAGACATCTTGCGAAAAACCGCGGATGGGACAGCAGACATGGCATAGGTGTAGCTTTGCCCCAATAGAATGTTGTAATCTAGAGGAGCGTCGATGACTTCGACGTCAACGCAAAAAATCTTGCCCGCAAGGGTGATAGGACAGTTACGGAAAAGGCCAATGGGCTGGGAGGCGTGGCTGTCCCACGCTTGAAGGGTGATCGTCGAAGGGGCCAACTCAGGATATCCGAGTTGCTTCCAAACCGAAGCGGACATCACACAGGCGGATTCCCCCTCAACAATTATACACCGAGAAACGTTAGCGTTCCAGATTTTGACTGGGATTTGGAAGGCGACGGAAGCAGGAACAGGAGGATGTTCTGATTGATGGGCGTCAAAAACAATCATTTGGTCATCAGCAGGATCCACAGCGCCCATGGAAGATATCAGAGCCTTCTTTTGGGAAGGGCACAATTGGAGGAGTTCCAATGTGGAAATGGCAGCAGGAGACTACGCCAAATCATATACTATGCTATACGAATGAGCAGCTCGACTAGAAGCAGCATTTCGGCGTAATGGTCCCTTAGGAATCTTGGTATGAACCTCAACTTTGGGTTGAGGGATATGTAAGGGACCATTGGATGTCGAAAGAGGCTCGGTAGAACCTGAAGAAGGGGACTCGGAGGCAGACTGAGCGGGAGGCTTGGGGTACTGGCGAGACCGAGTTTGAAGGTTAAGGTCGACGGTTGGAGATGGATCAGAGTTCATCATGAGGATCTGGTAATCGGAGGAACCAGAAGGGAAAGGTTGAGTGGCGACCTGTCCGTTAGGTGGTTGGGCAGCCACGAATCCTTGCTGGGGGAAAGGATCGGTAAACACAGCTGGTTGAGTAGAGGCCACATTAGGGGGAGCATGAGGGGAGGCATGTTTTCCTTGCAAAGTGGCTTGAGACTCCCACATCTGCCGCATCTATGATAGAAAGGGACAATTGTGAGTGTAATGACTGTAAACACCGCAACACGAACAAGGCTTATTTGTGCGAATAGGCCTGTCCGACTTGGGCTGAGTACCATGTTACTGGTTAGCAGTGTTAGGGTCAGTACCTTGAGGATTGGGTCCACGAGTACCAGGGACATATTGATTTTGATTTCCTTTCTTCCTTCTTTGAGAGGAAGGGGGATTAGTCACGCCCTGCTGTGCAAATACTTGCCCTGGAGGGGGTTGTAGGTGCTATTGCTGGGGTTGAGAAGGCAAGGGGGGTGGAAGTGCAAATGCTGGAGGAGCTGGAACACCAGGCTGTGGATAAGGATAATGGTTAGGTTGGGCAACATTGAGGTAAGCAGGAGGTTGGGCAAAAGGATGAGGCATGTCGTATCCTGGATACAGGCTACCTGGAGGGGGAAAAGTGCTAGAGGTGCTGGCCCCTCCCGGAGGGAGACCATAGCCCATAGGAGGTTGAGCATACGGATGAGAAAGGGCTCCAATGATACCTTTGGCAGAATGAGATGCCCCCGGGGCGTTAGTGCCACCGGGCCTGGGGAGGTTAGGAAGGACGGTATAAACATAACCAGACTGAGCATAGATCAGGTCATATTTCAAGGCTATTTGGAGGGCGGCTTCTTCGGTTTGAGGGAAATGGGAGGTGACATCTTTTCCAATGGGAGGTAAGAGAGTGTGAAGGAACCAGTCCATATAAACCCGATCTTCAAAGGTGGGAGCTCGACATAAGCTCCTTCTTCTCCGCCATTCTTGGACATGAGTGGAAAGGCAGGTTGAAGAGGTTTGACGGAAAGAAGTCAAAAGCTCTGTACCAGTGTCGTATCGGAGAGGGAGCTGGAAATAAGATAAAAAGGCTTGGGCAATGGTCGCAAAGGTGGTATGGGAAGAGGTGGCCTGGTCAACATACCATTTAGAAGCTTCGCCCGTAAGCATGCATTGGAACAACCAAAGACGGATGGAATCATCGGTAATGGAATTGGAGGAACACCACATGTGGAAAGATCGGACATGGTTGGTTGGATCTTCTCCAGCAAGGCCTTCTAACTTAGGGATGTTGGAGGGGAGCTTGGTTGGCATAGCAAGCCAACCAACATTGTGGCGGATAGGGTCATTGATCAACTGATTGAGATCGGGGAGGCTGAGGCCTGCCATATAAGGGAGCAAAGGTGCACCCGAGGTAGTTCCTGTGGCGGTTCTGCTAGGATTAGTCCCGACATTAGGGCCGGGATTACCGCTAGCGTTAGGCCCTAGACCATACATAGTGAAGGTGACAGGGGGAGAGCCAGAAGTAAAAAGAGAACCCAATGAATCAGAAGAGGAGTCGGAGTGCGGACTCGGAGGAGGACTAACTCGACGACGGCGGGAAGGAGTAGTTCGACCAACCGGAAACTGAGGGTGAAGGCCAATAAGTCTCTGGGATGTGTGCCTTGGGGGCGCAATGGTGACAACACAAACACGGCACAAGGGGAAGAAGAATGACCAACAAAGGCAGGGAGGTGCAAAATCAAGTGATTACAATGTCGGAACAAGGGCAGAAAGGTGCAGTGTCAATTGAGTTTACAATGTTTTAAAGTCTTCACCTGGCGATGTTAACCAGGCTCTTCTTCGCTTAGGGTGAGTGTGTGGCATGCATTAATTTTAATTTTTAAACCCAGAAGTTTTGAGAGAAAAAGAAAAAGTGTGCTGTGTAACTGAAAATAAATCTGTAGAGAACAGTATATGATGCTGAAATAACAGAAAATTAACAGCTAACAATGCATCGATCTAACCCAAAAAGGCGGGTCTCTCAAAACTAGTCTAAAAGAGGGGAAAATTTAGTCAAAACACACTAAAAAGAGGCCAGTAGATCTAAGGATGGGAGGGACAGGGATCTAAAGGAGAAATCTGCTGAAAAGAGGTGCAGAACACAGCCAAGAGGTAGAGGCAAGGTGGCTGTTAAAAAAGGAGGAAATCAGAAAAAAGCAGAAGGGACAAGGAGGAGGCCCTAAAGATAGATCCAAAAAAAATTCAGGAGGTGATTTCAAAGGGAGAAGAGCTGATTAAAAGGGATCTGAAAAGGAGGTATCAGATCTGAAAAGGGAAGGCTGAAACTCTGAAAAATCAGACACCTGAAACAGTTAAAACTCTTCCACCAAAAGTGGAGGGTACTGAAGCCCTAGGGGGAAATGTTCCCACTTAGATGAGCAAAAAAGATCAGAAATAGGTCTAAACGGGCTGAGACAGAGGCTGGAAAACCTTGACAGAAGCTTCAGAAAAACCCAGAAAAGTTGCAGAAAAATAGCAGAAAAAATGGCAGGTCGCAGGTTCTGACCTGTTTTCAGTGCAGGTCGTAGATAATGGGCTGAAAAGTGCGACTTGTAGTCCAGGTTGCAGTTTCTGGGCTGAAAAGTGCGACCTGAAGCTCCGGGTGTCCCGACGGCATATTTCCGAAAAAGTTGTCGTCTCAGTTGCGGCTGATGTCTGTCACCTGCGCAATAGGGCCAGAAACACGCGGAAGTTATAAATTTTAATGTTTTAGGGTTTTATAGGTGAAAAAAAACATGAAAATAGGAAAAACAAAAAGCTGAAAAGAAACCCTAGGGTCTGAAGTAGCTGGATATGCAAGAATATGAAAAACGACAGCGGTCGTAATTGAAAACCCGTGTGGAGTCGCCAGTTGTTAGTATGAATCTTTTGTCGAAGTGTACGAAAAAATACCACTTTAGCTACGCATAAATTATAGCCCTAACATCAAATATGGCTGCCAATATCTTCAGATCTGCAGTTAGTTGATCAAGACAAATGCTGCAAAAATCTAGATCTATGCATAAAGAGACATTAAGCAGTAAAAATAAGGTTTTTCTCCATACATCCAATAGACAAGACAAGAACAATATTTTTGAAATAATTTTTGTATTAAGGGCACCTGGGAGGAAAACAAGAAGGTGTTTCCAATTCTCCTCAATGGGATGGGTTCTTGGAAGTCCTCAGCACTTCAGATCTAGCATTTCTCTCTCCCGTTGGTGTAGAAAACCCAAACAAAGATAGAACTCAAAGGGAGATCACACAATAGATAATGGAAAATATGACAATGATAATGGCTCAAAGTCAGACCAAGAGTATAGATCTAGAGTGATCTAATAGGCAACAAAAGGTGAAGAATGGTAGGAGAAATCCTCCTATTTATAACAAAATATTGGGTCATTCTAGATCTTGGTGCATGATTAAAATAACATTAACCACATCTAGATCCACCTTTTATGGAATATTTTATTATATTTGTTGGAGGGAAAAAGTATTTGACTTGGGTCAAATCCCTTTATTTGTGAATAATAAATAAATAAATGATTTATTTATCATTTTAAGGAGGTGGTTACAAGATAATCAAATAAATAATGATTTATTTAATTATTTATGGGTGATTTAGTCATATTTAACAAGGAATATTATTTAAATAAGGTTTAAATAATTATTCCTAGAAAATAATAACATAAATAAAGATTTATCTAATTAATTTCTTTGTTTTGGGTTAAACATGACCAGGAATAATAATTGAATTATTGTTTAATTAATTATTCCTTGAGGAAAATCAAACAAATATAGGTTTGTTTAATATTTCCTTTTGGGGTTTCATGTTTAGACCATAAACAACCTAATAAATGTGTTTTATTAAGTTATTTTACATAGTGAAAGCAATTTTACTTAGGGTAAAATTGGTCTTACATGGTGTACTTGGGTCCATCTAATGATAGTAGGTTAGATGACCAAAAAATGGTGTAACATATATAAACCATGGTCTCTAACTCCGAGGACGATACTAGTAGAGCTAGAGCCTCTAAGCATGAGTTTTTCCTTCCCATCCTAGAACAAGACCTCGAACCCGTTCTTCTAGATCATTGATACAACAATCCCACTATATTTGAGTCCTGGTACAAGCAATACATCCTCGACCTACATCACTCTTCATGTCTCCATATAGAATGGAATAACACTCAATCCTCAGATCTCCAACTGAATCTTGTCGCCCAACACCATGTGCAACTTCAAGTTGCATTCAAATAGAGTCCCAAAAACATCCTCTGACCTTGTGATATGCTTCATTGCAACACTCACCATGTATCATCCATCCTCTTTGATAGTACCCTGTGATAAGTGACAAATCATAGAAAATTCCTCCTCCTCCAATCTCATGGTGAGATCATCTATCTCAGATGAAGTGGAAACACTGATGACCTTATTTCCTTTCTTCTTCTCATCATCTCCCTTCTTCTTTATTGTACATCTCGATAAAAAATGACCCATCTCACCATAGTTGAAACACTTTACATTACTCAAGTCCTTCTTCTTCTTACCCTTAATTTGTGATGCAAGTGCCACTTCCTCATATGTTTTCTTCATTGGATGAAGATCCTTATCTCAAAACTATTCCTGAATGAATTCGTTTTAAATTATATTCTAGTCTTTAAATTTCTCTCTGGCAACGATTCCTTTTATGAAGGGCTTCCATTCCTCGATGAACTCTTTCAAGGAAATCCTCACCGTATATCCATCTGAAATTTTCGCACTGATAGAAATAACCTCATATCTGACCTGAGACAACCTCGTTAGATACAAAGTCACTCCTTCCCACTTTATCATCTTGGTGGAATTCAACTTATCCTCCAATAAAAGTACCTAGTTCTTGTTCTTGTTCTGGAAAAAATTCTGAAGAGCCATCCACATCTCATGTGCATTTTTCTTCCCAGAAAATTGAGGTATTAAGTAATCCTTCACACCATCAAGGATGATAAATATTTCCTTCGTATCCAAATATTCCCATATATCTAACTCCTTAGGGTCGTTTGTCTTCTTGATATATTTCTCGAAAAAATCCCAGAGCCTGTTGACCTGTAAGAAAAACTTTATTCTTTCCTTCCAAGGACTATAGTTGGACAACCGCACCAACGTATCCTCATACCGGAGATCTGCTTGAAAATTAAACATTTTCACCTACAATGTGACCAACTCCCTCCCATGTTGTACTTCGTTGTGCATAAATTTGAATCACTGATTTTCAAAGTAGCTCAAACATGCTCTAATACCATGTTGATATTCCATGACCTTGGGTCTAGGTCATGGAAAATGTTACGGGCTGATATTCTTTGGTGGGCTAATTTTCAATGCTTTTCCCAAAAAAATTGATTTGCAGCTTCTATTTTTTGTAAAAATTATTCGCCCAAATTTTATAATATAAAATTAGTTTACTTTAAAAATCTCCAAAATTATATATAGAGTATATATAAAACCATTATAAATTTGAATAGTTTTACAAATACATCAATAAACATTTTATTCTACATATTAGGGACTAGTGAGATTCACTAATGTTTTTAAACATCAAGATCATTTTCAATCCTTCAAATTTTCCCTGGTCTAGGTTAGAGTCTTAAAATTACTAATGCTACCAAACCAATAATCCAATGAGAACTACTTTGCATAGTGGAAAATATAAAGCAGTAAATCACATATTCACATGTATACATATTTTTTAACAAAATTGTACAATAATGTGCAACCCCAATATTAGTTATATTAAACAAAATCTGAATAATAAAATAGTCTATGGTATACAACATACAATGACAAACTTCATTGCAACATTAATGTCATATCTTGCCCTATCAGTCCTTTGCTTCTGTACTTCTCACTAGATGCCCCTTAGTCCTTCAAAGGAAAACACATTGAGACTCAAGGAGGGCTGCCACCTAACACTACTATAAGTCACTTTTGTAGATTTCACAAAGGCTAATACAATATTCTCTTTGGGTAGGCCTGATTCATGAGCTCCAAAATTCTAGGCTAGCAATCACCTTTGTACATTAAGGTGTTTCACTTTGGCACCAAACTTCACCCAACCTTCATCTCCACTTCATCACTTCATCATGGCTCATCTAGGTCTACTTTGGTCTATACTCACATTGCCATCCACCATACCAATGATTCCTAATCCTTCAATGTGAAATATGCACCTAATTGAATTCTTATCGCCACCCAAGTAAACTTCAATTCACATCTCCCACAAGTTGCAATACAATTGATCCAATAATGGTCACACACTATGACCAAACACGTGTCACTAATGATGCCCTCCAATTCTATTGTTCATTTTATCCCTTAATTGTTATGGATAGGTGTTAGTATGAATCTTTCGTCGTAAAATACCACTTTAGCTATGCATAACAAATAGCCCTAACATCGATTATGGCTGCCAAAATATCTTTAAATATGCAATTAGGTGATCCAAATAATGCTGCACAAATCTAGATCTAAGCATAAAATACATTAAGAAGATAAAGTAATATGTGGCTCCATTCATCCAATAGACAAGACAAGAACAATGTATTTGAAAGAATTTTTATATTATATTAAAAAGGGGCACCTGAGAGGAAAATAAGAAAGGTGTTTTCCAGTTCTCCTCAATGGGATGGGTTCTTGAAAGTCCTCAGCTTTTCAGATCTAAAATTTCTCTCTCTTGTTGGTGTAAAAAACCCAGACAAACATAGAACTCAAAGGGAGCTCACAAGGCAAAAATGGAAAATGTGACCTAGTATAGATCCAGAGTGATCTAATGCAATGAAGGTGACTAATGAATGGGAAAAACCCTTCTATTTATAACAAAATATTAGGGTTATCTAGAACTTGGTGCATGAATAAAATATTATTAATCAAATTCTAGAACCACCCTTTAGGAATATTTTATTATATTTGTTGGAGGGAAAAGGATTTTTGACTTGGGTCAATTCCTTTATTTATAAACAATAAATAAATAAATGATTTATTTATTATTTTAGGGAAATGGTTGGAATATAATTGAATAAATAATGATTTATTTAATTATTTAGAAATAATTTAGTCAAATTTAACTAGGAATATTATTTAAATAATGATTTAAATAACTTGTTCCTAGGAAATAATCAAATAAATAATGATTTATTTAATTAATTTCCTTGTTTTGGGTTAAATATGACCAGGAAATATAAACAAATGTAGATTTGTTTATTATTTCCTTTTGGGGTTTCCTGTTTAGCCCATAAACAACTTAATAAAGGTGTTTTACTAAGTTATTTGACATAGTGAAAGCAATTTTACTTAGGGTAAAATTGGTCTTACATGGTGTACTTGGTTTCATCTAATGATAAAAGGTTAGATGACCAAAAAATGTTGTAACAGATTGCCCCCCAACGTACGAGTGTTAGGAGCAAATCGTATGACCGAAGTACGTTGTAAGAACTCAATCACTAGACATCAAGAGGGAAGTTAGAGAGATAAATGGAAGGTAATCTAATGTGCTAAAGGACTAGACCCTGAGGAGATGAAACTTACAGGTGCAACAAGTCTCTAGTTTATGAAGTGGTACCTGTGCTAAAGGTGGCGGGGAAGGCATACCTATGCCCGCCGAGACAAAGTACAAAAGAATAGGATGTCCAGTAAACAAGGAACCAAACCCTAAAGTACATGCTGGCATAAATCTGTGCCAGAAAAATAGAATTATGAATCCCACATACATGTTGTGCCTGGAATAACGGTCAGGACTTATACAATAATATTTTAGTACATGATATACAAATACAATCCAAATTCCCCCTACACATGGGGGAGGGCTTGCAAAATCTAACTGATACATGCAAATCGAAGAGGCGTTGCAAGCGGCTGAGGCCGATATCATAAAATAGAAGGAGCTGCACCAAGGGCTGAAATGAAGAAGTCATCCGGGCATGTGGGGGGATACGTGCAGGGCCACCCCTTCATGAGGGTTGAGGCATCTCACATACACCCAGAAATCACCAAAAGCGACTGCTGCATCACTGGACCATCAAGTATACAGATCACAATCATGCTGAAAGGAACCAAGGTACACCACCCTCTAGACCTGGCTTCTGGAGTAAATGAGCTGATGTCGACAGAAGGAGGTCTGCCATAGGTGAGGTAATCTCCAACTAAGGCACAAGAGAATATAGTAGAGCGACTAACAGACAGACACTAATGATGATAATGAAATGAGGAAGACTGAGTAGCAGATGGACGACTTCCCTTGTTAGAGCATAAGGGGCATGAATGGCTTGGCAGCAACTGAAACAATATCAAGGAGGATAGGTGACGATGGTACTGAAGGCCATAATGTGCAACACGAGAGAGGGACCAAGCGATGAAGGATGGAGGACTATAGCGAGATACAAAGGGACTCGAGATAGACTCCATTACGGATGATGACTCAACTCGGATGCTCTAAACAAGGGTGACTCAATGGTGCTGCCACACAGTAAAGGTCCAATGGGGGACCATAAAAACATGAGTACAATAGGGTGTCTCATGACGAAAATCAACACGAACAAAGACAAGTAAAGGGGTAAAGTGGTGCCCCAAGTACAAGCGTTGTAAGTGAAGAATTTCGATGGGAAGGAGAGATGAAGAGACCCTTCATGGAAAAAATGTGTCCTGGTGAAGTATCAAAACATGAAAAACTAACAGATACCCATTTGAGTGCTCGGTGAGATCTTTCCAACGGTGCAGACGGTGTGTCAAACGGGGCTACGGTTTGGTCGCAGCGGGTGAAAGAAAAAAAACAAGGGTTTTTCTTCTAATAAGGCATTTTCCCTCCAAAATCATTCATTTTCTTGTGTAGCTGTGGTGAATGTGGAGAGGAGAGAAGGCCCTAAATCTTGCGGCGATCGTAGTGGACAAACCGACTGTTGGAATCATGATCCGTCAGTTGCAGGTAAGAGGCCTAATCCTACTCTTTGATTTTGATGGATTCAAAGTTTAGATTAGGGTCTTAAATCTTAGTGACTGCTCCTACTTCATCATTATGGCCGGGTCACACTTTTTGGGGCAAAAACTATGACCTAGGACACAGGTTTGGGCCGGAAAAGTGCGACCTGGCCCAGGATTTGGCCAAAAAGTGAGACCTGTTAGAAGGAGGTGGTTTCAGTTCTGTTATGGGCTAAGATTCAGTTTTGGTGTGAGTGAATGCAGTTTTTCTTATCTGTAGACTGACAAAGATGATGGTTTTGTACAGATATGGCAGATATATGGATCAAGTGGAGAAAGAGAGACCTAGGTACATTACGGATGGAAATCCAAGCAGATGAGGGTGTCCATCGTGCATTAGCTAGGTTTGGGGTTCTGAAATTTGTGGAGAACCCTTTGATGAGGGCTGGGGAGCCCTTGTTGGCCTGGATTATCAGTTATTGGGATCCAGATCATGAGGTGTTTATAGTTTAGGGGCACAGGATTGAGCTGACAGTCCAGTATCTGTATTTCCTGACTGGTCTCCCACCATTAGGGATGGTGAGAAATACACAGCCAGTGTTACCGCGGGGGTGTAACATCATGGAGTTCATTGAGTGACATTTTCGACCAAGTGTCTGAGTCAAAGGGACTCGGATATCGATTAGGGATTTAGAGAGGTTGGAGACCCGGGCAGTGGCATCAGAAGTATTGCGGATCTTGGGCAGCCAGGCGTTCCATCACATCACTGCAAGGTAGATGATGATTGTAGAGAGTGTGTTGAGTGGGACCTACTATGGGTGGGGCCAGATGATGTTGGTGTCGGTGAAACGACAGTTTTCGCTATGTAAGCGGCAAGTGAATCATGATTGTGCTTATGGGATGGTATTGTGCTCTTTCTTTTTTGAGAAGATCCTGACCTTACGACCACGTGTACAGCTACTGGATGGGGGTCCGAGAGAGCCCCGGATGCGTCGGTGGGGACGACTACTTTGTAGAGGAGGAGGAGGGGCGGTCGGACAGGTGTTCCGACCAGAGTTCTTCACCCATTGGGATCAGATGCCATTGTACATAGACAACTATCCCTATAGTGGGATGAGTTATTGGGGAGATCCAGACTTGCCGCTTCTGCCTGGTCAAGTATGGGGGCCCGATGGTAAGTGAAAAGTAACTAATCTGTGATCTGCAGTTTAAAATTTGTGAATAGTATTCATGGTACTGATCTTTATAATTTTTGGAATGCAGATATAGCTCTGGTAAAACTGGCCGGATATATGGGACGACCTGCAGCGGCTGGAGCTATAGGTGCAAGTGGATCAAGGACTACACAGAACGAGGATATGGCCGCTCTATTGGAGGACATTCATCATAGATGTGAGGGGTTTCTGACCGGTGTGTCGGAGCGTGGTTGGAAGGATTTAGATGACTAGTACATAAAGCTATGTATTGGGCTACCCTTGGGGTGGTGAGGTATCATGCGACACATGGCGATGGACGGTCAGACTGTGCGTGATCTACGAGTTGCAAGAGTAGCACCATTGGCTCAGGATCCTCCAGAGAGTGATTAGATGTAGGGCAGGTGGTCCCCCCAGTGTGTATGTAGGGGCAAGTGGTGCCTCACAGTTTTGTAATTTTGTTTTTGTAACATGCTATGGGCATGTCATATGTTTCAGAGTAGATGGAATCTAAAAAACATGTTATATGATATATATTATGTATATGAATTGTGTTGATGGTGTGAAATGTTATTGTCTTGTGTGTGATAAATGCCAGTCTAGAACATGATTTGCAATTTGATCTACGTAGTGATTTTGACTTCTGGGTATATGGTTGAAAGTAATGAATCTACATTCACATATCAAAAGTTTCGCTCGTAAATATTGTCTAAACAGTATAGGTTTATGCACATGATAGACAACATTAAGTTGTAAGACAAGAAGCAGGGAATCTAAACGAACGTGCAGATGGAGGATGTGATGAGAGAGGGCATCGGCTAAGAGACCACGTACTGCATCATATTCGGCCTGATTATTGGTGGCATTACCAATGCAAACCCCATTTGCAAGAACGAGGGTATGCAAGGGGGTAAAGATGGCCCATGCAGCCGAGGCGAGATTCCGGGAATCGCGACTTGCCCCATCGGCATAGCCAATATAATGTGTGGACGATAGGGCTGGTGGAATAGTGTCACAAGACAATAAATGGGAGGAACAAGAATAATGATGGCAGCGTGAGTATAGGGTAGACATCCAATGACGACTATGGGAGGGAGTAGTCAGGGTAGGAAGTCTAGGACTCATAGATCGACTAGAGGGAGATGAATGAGAACTATGGGAGGAAGAGCGGGAACTCATGCTGCGAAGGACATCATAGATACGGATGGTATTATCTTGATTATGGGAGGAAATGGAAAGGTCAAGGAAACCACATGATGCTACAAAGCTACCTAAATCATCAGTATGGGAAGAGAGGCACACATACGTGTCATCACGGGGAATGACAAAAGAACAAGTAAAAATATGGTCAAAGCATGAAGAGCCCAAGAATGTTGCTGAAGGGGAATCAAGCAAAACAGATGGAGTGGATTCATCGGGAATGTACTCCAAGGGTCGTGCAGATGATGAAAGGTAGAGAAGGGGGACATCAGATTCTGACATCTCAACATCAAGGGGAGGAATGTCAATGGTAGCAAGGGGATCCTCGAGTAAGCCTGACACATATTGAGAAAGGATGGGAGAGGCAGATTGATTTTTTTCAACTTCGTATTCACGAATGACCTCTAAAGAGGCTCGTTAATGCGTGAGGTGAGGGAAATGGTGAGAATAATGGCCATGGACACCACACAGAGCACAAGGTTTGTTGGTGCGAAGAGTCTTTGGGTTCTTGGTTGCAGATGAGGAAGAAACAGAGGTTTCAGGGACCATAGATTCAGGGAACGCGACTTTAACCATGGGTTGGATATGGGGCAACTCAGGACAAGTATGGGTGGCATGACCGATACCATCACACAAGGCACAAGGCTTGGAGAGTGGAGGAGGGGTAGGGTTGGGTGTGGTGGTCTTGTCTTTGGATGCCCCCTTGCAAGAATTTCTTTTCTTGCCCGTAGTTGTCACAGCATGAGGATGGTCTTGCGGAGGGGCAAGGGGCACTATAGCGGTGGAAGGAGTGAAGGGAATCGGTTGCACCAGTGTCACAACAATGTATGGTTTGGGGTGGCTGGGCGGGGTCTCGGCTGGAAGATTAAGATACCATACCAGTATTCCCAAGGTTAAATTAGGGAGGGAAAGGGTGGCCATGACGGGAATCGAATAGACTCCGGGGGGGGACCAAGGAAAGGTATTTGACTGGCAGGGTAATGGCCAGGAGGGACGTCTCCCATATGGTGGAGACCTGGGGGAACTGACTCAGGAGGGTAGGGAGGTTCCTGAGTGTGAGGTGGATGGGAAGGTCCAGGCGAAAGAGGTTCGGTCGATTGAGGCAAAGGGCTAGGAGCAAGTTACGACAGGTGAGATGGAGGTTGCTGACTAGCCGAAGCAAGCTATATAAGGTCAGCCTGAGATGATTGCATCATGAAAACATTCGCTAAGCTGGGATTAGAGGCAGGAGGAGGGGGAGGACCTGGGAAAGTTCTGAGCAAGGAGGAGTCTTTGTAGACGCCAGGGGAAACACTGGTCAAAGAATCAACAATTTGCTTATTAGTGACGGTAGAAATGGTAGACTCAGGGGAGGTCTGAGATTTTGGTTCATGATATGTCGACTGGTCAATGGTGACAATCTTGCCATTATGAGGGAAAAAAATCTTGCGGTGGACTACGGATGGGACGGCAGACATGGCATAGGTGTAACTACGCCCCAAAAGAATGTTGTAGTCAACAGGGGCGTCGATAAATTCAACGTCAACACAAACAGTCTTGCCCGCAAGGGTGATAGGACAGTTATGGAATAGGCCAATGGGTTGGGAGGCATGGCCATCCCACGCAGGAAGGGTGATTGTGGAATGGGCCAGCTCAGGAGATCCAAGTTGTTTCCAAACCAAAGAAGACATCACACAGGTAGATGCCCCCTCATCAATAATACACCGAGCGACGTTGGCATTTTGGATTTTGACTAGGATTTGGAAAGCAACAGAAGCAGGAAGAGGGGGATGGTCTGACTGACGGGCATCGAAAAAAATCAATTGGTCATCAGCAGGATCTACAACACCCACAACAGATAATAGAGCCTTCTTTTGAGAAGGACATGACTGGAGGAGTTCCAGTGTTGAAATGGTAGTAGGAGATTGTGCCAAATCATCTACTATGATATATGAATGGGCAGCCCAACCAGAGGCAGCATTTCGGTGTAATGGGCCCTTAGGAATCTTAGTGTGAACCTCAGCTTTGGGCGAAGGGATTTTCAAGGGACCATTGGGTGTCGACAGAGGCTCTGTAGGACCTGAAGATGGGGACTCGGTGACAGACAGAGTGGGGGGTGTGGAGTACTGACGAGATTGAGTTTTAAGGTTAAGGTCAATGGTGAGAGGTTGTTCAGAGGCCATCATGAGGATCTGGTAATCGGAGGAACCAGAAGGGGAAGGTTGAGTGGATACCAGGGCATGAGGTGGTTGAGTAGCCACAAATACTTGTTGAGGGAAAGGATCGGTAAACACAGCGGGTTGAGAAGTAGCCGTATTGGGAGGGACAAGAGGGAGTAATGTTGTCCCCGCACGGTGGCCTGAGTCTCCCACATCTGCCGCATTTGTGGAAATAGGGGACAATCATGGGTGTAATGACCATAAACACGACAACATGAATAGGGCTTATTGGTGCAAAGCGGCCTATCCGGCTTGGGCTGAGCACCTTGTGGCTGGTTGGCAGTGTTAGAATCAATACTTGAAGGACTGGATCCACGATTACCAGAAGCGGACTGATTGCCTTTCCTCTTTCTTTGAGAAGGAAGAGGATTAGTTACACCCTGCTGCGCAAATACTTGCCCTGGAGGGGGTATTAAATGCGGTTACGGGGGTATAGAAGGCAAGGGAGTGGGAGGTCCAAATGTTGGAGGAGCTGGGACACCAGGCTGTGGGAGATGATAAGAGGTAGGATGGGAAACATTGAGGTAGGCAGGAGTGTGGGCAAAAGGAGGAGGCATGCCGTATCCTGGATACATGCTACCTGGAGGGGGAAAAGTGCCGGAGGTGATGGCCCCTCCTGGAGGGAAACCATAGCTCAGAAGAGGTTGAGCAGAGGTATGTGATAGAGCTCCAACGATACCATCGGTAGAATGAGATGCCCCTGGGGCGTTAGGGCCACTGGGTTTGGGGAGGTCAGGAAGGACGGTATAAACATAACCAGATTGAGCATAGATAAGGTCATATTTCAAGGCTATTTGGAGAGTGGCTTCTTCGGTTTTGGGAAAGTGGGAAGCGACATCTTTGCCAATGGGAGGTAAGAGAGAACGAAGGAACCAGTCCATATAAACCCGATCTTCAAAGGTGGGGGCTTGGCATAAGCTCCGTCTTCTCCGTCATTCTTGGACATGAGCAGAAAGGCGGGTCGAAGAGGATTGACAAAAAGAAGTCAAGAGTTCAGTACCAGTGTCATAACGGAGAGGGAGCTGGAAATAAGATAAAAAGGCTTGGGAAATGGTCGCAAAGGTGGTATGGGAAGAGGTGGCTTGATCAACATACCATTTAGAAGCTTCGCCAGTAAGCGTGCATTGGAAAAATCGAAGACGGATGGAGTCATCGGTGATGGAATTGGAAGAACACCACATGTGGAAAAATTGGATATGGTTGGAGGGATCTTCACTAGCAAGGCCTTCAAACTTGGGAATGTCGGAGGGGGGCTTGGTTGGCATAGCAGGACAACTGACATCGTGGTGAATAGGATCATTGATTAGCTGATTGAATTCGGGGAGACTGAGACCGGCCATATAAGGGAGCAACGGGGAAGTCGAGGTAGGTCCCGTAGTGGTTCCACTGGAAACGAACCCAGCAGTAGAACTGGGGTCGCCGCTAGCACTAGGCCCTGAACTAGACATGGTGAAGGTAACAGGGGGAGAACTAGGAGTAGGGGGAGAACCCGAACAATCAGAGGAAGAGTCGGAGTGCGGACTTAGGGGAGGACTTACTCGATGGCGATGGGAAGGAGGAAGTCGACCAACTGGAAACTGAGGGTGAAGGCCAAGAAGTCGCCGAGACAAACGCATTGTAGGCGCAATGATGACGGGAAGAAGAAAAACCGACAAGGGCAGAGAGATGAAAAATCAAGTGAGGTCAATGTCTAAACAAGGGCAGAGAGGTGCAGTGTCAATTGATTTTAAAGGCTTTGCCAGGCGGTGTTAACCAGGATCTTCTTCGCTTAGGGTCAGTGTGTGGTGTGCGTTAATTTTAATTGTTTAAACCTATACGTTTTGAGAGTAAAAGAAAAAGTGTGCTGCGTAACTGAAAATAAATCTGCAGTAAATAAGACTAAAAGAACATAAATTTAACAGTTAACAATGCATCAATCTAACCCAAGAAGGTGGGTCTCTCAAAAAAAGTCTATAAGAGGGAAAAAATCTAATCAAAGCACGCTAAAAAGAGGCCAATAGATCTAAGGTCGGGAGGGACGGGGATCTAAATGAAAAATCTGCTGAAAAGAGGTGCAGAGAACAACGAAGAGGCAGAGGCAAGGTTGCTACTAGAAAGGAGGGGATCAGCTAAAAGTAGAAGGGACAAGGAGGCAACCCCAAAAAAAACTATATGAGGTGATTTGAAAGGGATAAGAGATGATCTAGAGGGATCTGAAAATGAGGTATCAAATCTGAGAGAAATAAGGCTGAAACTCTGGAAATTCAGACTTCTGAAACAACAAAAAATATCCCACAAAAAGTGGAGGGTACTAGAGCCTTAAGGGGCAATATTCCCACTTAGTTGAGTGAAACAGATCAGAAACAGGTCTAAATGGGTGGAGACAAAGGCTGGAAAACCCTGACAGAAGCTTTAGACAAACCCAGAAAAAGGGCTGGAAAATTGCAGAAAAAAGTGTAGGTCGTAGGTTCTGACCTTTTTTCAGTCCAGGTCGCATTTTTGGGGCAGAAAAGTATGCCCTCAAGTCCAGGTCACATTTTTTTGGCCGATAAGTGCGACCCGCAGATCTGGGTCTCTCGGCAACAGATTTCAGAAAAAATTGTCGTCTCAGCTGCGGCTGATGTCTGTCACTTGCGCAATAGGGCCAAAAACACACGGAAGTTAAAAATTTTAATGTTTGAGGGTTTTAGAGGTGAAAAGCACCATAAAAATAGGGAAAACAGAGAACTGAAGAGAAAACCTAGGGTCTGAAATAGCTGGATATGTAGGAATAGTTGAAACGACAGCGGTCGCAAAAAGAAAACCTGTGTGGAGTCGCCAATTGTTAGTATGAATCTTTCATCATAAAATACCACTTTAGCTACGCATAAAAAATAGCCCTAACATCGATTATGGCTGCAAAATATCTTTAAATATGCAATTAGGTGATCCAAATAATGCTGCACAAATCTAGATCTAAGCATAAAAGACATTAAGTAGATAAAGTAATATGTGGCTCCATGCATCCAATAGAAAAGACAAGAACAATTTATTTGAAAGAATTTTTATATTATATTAAAAAGGGGCACCTGAGAGGAAAACAAGAAAGGTGTTTTCCAGTTCTCCTCAATGGGATGGGTTCTTGGAAGTCCTTAGCTTTTCAGATCTAAAATTTCTCTCTCTTGTTGATGTAGAAAACCCAGAAAAACATAGAACTCAAAGTGAGCTCACAAGGCAAAAATGGAAAATGTGACCAAGTATAGATCCAGAGTGATCTAATGCAATGAAGGTGACTAATGAATGGGAAAAACCCTTCTATTTATAACAAAATATTAGGGTTATCTAGAACTTGGTGCATGAATAGTATTAATAGTATTATAATCAAATTCTAGAACCACCCTTTAGGAATATTTTGTATGTTTGTTGGAGAGAAAATGATTGTATGCTTGGGTCAGTTATTTCTTCTTATAAATAATAAATAAATGATTTATTTATTATTTTAAGGAAATGGTGGGAATATAATTAAATAAATAATGATTTATTTAATTATTTATAAATAATTTAGTCAAATTTAACTAGGAATATTATTTAAACAAGGATTTAAATAACTTATTCCTAGGAAACAATCAAATAAATAAGGATTTATTTAATTGATTTCCTTGTTTTGGGTTAAATATGACCAGGAAATATAAACAAATATAGATTTGTTTATTATTTCCTTTTGGGGTTTCCTGTTTAGACCATAAAGAACTTAATAAAGGTGTTTTACTAAGTTATTTCACATAGTGAAAGCAATTTTACTTAGGGTAAAATTGGTCTTACATGGTGTACTTGGTTTCATCTAATGATAAAAGGTTAGATGACCAAAAAATGTTGTAACAATAGGGAAAGTGACGATGCTATAACAACCATTCAACCCACTTAACAATCCATAAACAATCCTCTAAAAATCTGTGGCCTAGGAAAGGAGAGATGCACTTAATGCGGGCTGTTGTTCTGGGATCCTTACAACCACACAAACTCCCACACTGCCTTAATTTTAGGTGATTAGGTCTTCAAACTAATAGAGATATGACTATCGCCCAACAACCCCCTCAAAACAAGTGTCTCCTCACCTCGTTACTACCCATATAGACTAGTGTGCACCCTTAAACAAACTCAGCCTAAATGTGGTATAGAACAACCATCCATGCAGGTATGAAGAGGCTCCAGTAGCCCTAAAATCCCACGTTGTCCCTTCCTCCTTTGCTGCATCTAGTTAAGATATTTCTCCTCTCCAACAAATTTGTTTTCTCCTTTTGTGTTGCACTTTTATATGATTAAAAATTCTCACATCACCTCCTATTTATACCATGAAGGAGGGATTTTAAAATGTCAGATTTAGGGGTTTCCAACTTTCATGAGCCTAAAAACATCTTAGGCTGACCTTGACACTTATGGTGTCACCCCAAATATAACTTCAAAAATTGATATCTTCACTTCTACAACTCTGAATTCGACGATTATCAAAGTGTTGGATTATTCTCTCTACCCTTTATCGTCTCATGCCATCACATGTAGAAATGTGCTCATGGAAATTTCCAAAACATGATTCGATGCAAAACCCCATACTTTGGTTCCAAGCGCACAAGTGACCCTTGTCGTGCTTTACCCTCCAAAACCAAAAACCTAGGGCATTGAGTACCTCCCAAGCTACACAAATCAATATCATGTACTATCAGTTCTATAATTATTTGGGTTATACAGATGGATCATGCATTCAAGGAAGATCCTAAAGGAACTATGCAATCCAATGGAGAAAATTTCCTACTAAATAGGAGTCTAATTGCTCATTGAAAATCATAAGGAAGTAGGAGCTTGGAAGGCTATTAAATTTGCTAAGTGTTGGCCAAAGTCCGTCTAGGAAGCAATGAGATAAATAGAGATAACGCATAGGTTTCTTTGGTTTGAGAAAAGAATTTTAATATTCTCATACTTTTTTACTAATTCAATATACATATAATTGTGTTTTTAGCTATGGATTTCCCCAGGAAATCATTATGTAATGCGTGATTGAAATTCTTTCTCTTCTATGATTTTTTATTTCACAACAGTTTAAACTGGTTTCCACAATTGGTAGAGTATATTAAATTATATTGTCTTAGAAAATTAAAATTAGCAATTTGAATCTACATGTATTTTCCACATGGTATTAGAGCTGAAATCACTATAGAAGAGAAGAATATTAGTTTTTACTTGCAGGAGGAACAAGTTTTTTATATCTCTTCTCCAGAGCTAGCATCAAGATCATGATGGTGTTCTATGGTTTGAGGCTTGAGTATGACCTTGAGTGTAACTGAAATTACATTTTTTGGAGAGACCAGATGGAAGCATTCTTTGAGGAAAACACATTGAAGGATTTCATTGAAAAGTAAATCATGAAACTAGCTCCAGCTGATGCATATGATCTAGTAGAGTGGAAGAAGTACGTGGAAAAGGCCAGAAGGATTCTACTGGAAGAAGTTTGAGATCATATTGTCTCGAAACTCCTTGAAAATGAAACTTCGTATTCAATGTGGAAGGCCTTAAAATACTTATTTCAAAACAATAGTGACTAGAGGAAGTTGGCACTAAAGGAGAAGCTCAGGAAAATCAAGATGCAGAAGGGAGACACAATACCAAAATACTTAACCAAGTTTACCCAATGTAGGGATGAGCTTGGAAGTCTTGGTGTTATAGTTTTTGAAGATGATCTGGTGATCCTAGCACTTCTAGGCCTTCCTAAGATATGGCATAGCTACTAGGATTTGGTAAATGGGAGGGAGAAGCTACCAGAGTGGGAGTGTTTGTGGTCTGAATTGGTGCAAGAAGAGATTTTTCCTAACACTAGAGATGGGATCCCATCCAAAGAAGTGGAATATAATTTTTTATTAGTCAAAAAAGAATATAAATATAAGGATAATATGTCCCAAGGTGAAGAGGGAAAGAAGAAAGGCGTGTCCAACATCAAACTTTTTCTCTATCATGAGTTCGGGAACTATGCCACAAAATGTCCACAAAATAAGGCAAGATATCATGAGCCTACAATAGAAGAAAAAGGTGAATCTATAGCTTCAAAATTAAAACTTGATTTCACTCTCATTACATGCATGGAAAGCACTATAATGGGAAGCATGTGGTATCTCGACAGCGATGCCTCATTCCGTATGGCGGGGAATAGAGATCTCTTTAGTGACTTGGAGTATAAATACCTCAACAATAACATAGAGTTTAGAGATGATGGTAGGTATAGCAAGACTAATATCTGTATAGTTACATTTTAGAGGCATTCTAGCTCCCCTCTCAGACTCACAAATGTGATGTATGTTCCAGGGCTAAAGAATAATCTTGCTTCTGTCGTAGTATTGGAATCCCATGGCTATAATTTCATATTTTCCAAAGGGAAGGTTTTCCTTAGACACATCACCACAGGACATGTGAAGAAAATCTATGTGAAAGTCAAGAACCTCTCTACACTTGAGGTCTAAGATGCATGCAAAGCCTTGAGGAGCAAGGCAAAGGTTAGAGACTTAGTGGTTGAGAGGGAGAATGAATTACATGTCAACATGGAGCCTCAGAATAAGCCTCAAAAATTTGTGGAGCAACCACAATTTGAGAACCAGAGAGGAGGACAAGCAGAAACATCCACTCAAGAAGATACCTCCAGTAGGGTGGAATTTCGAGCCAAGTGGGAAGAGGGGGAGCATGCAGCCATACCTCCAGGTGATATGTGAGACGATGTGAAGAAATAGTCCCAAGAGTCAAGAAATTTGGGCAGGGTCCATGGAGGTATTTTTTCCTCATGGATCATTACCTTACTATAGGGGCCCACAATATACAGTAGGAGGATGGATCAATGGTAGTTGATGTAGTCATATGTGAAAGTCACTGATGCAAAGACTAGTAACATTCAGATACTGGGGAGTTTAGTGTAAAGTTTGTAGTGATGCAGAGTCTGCAATAACGTGAAGTTTTCAATAGACACTGTAGCATCTAGTAGCAGTCGAGACTCTAGTGGCAGATGGATTATACCGATCATAGTTGATTCAATTTGTTCTTTCTAGGGTGTCTTTTGGTTGCAGATGTTGCAGTAGCAACAACAAAAATAAGAAGTTCTGCATGCAAAACATTTCAAAGGTACCAGATCAAGATAAAGTTGAATTCATTTCTTGTTGAGAGGGAGTGTTAAAAATGGCAAAAATAAATCTTGAAAATGTAACCAAGAAAGTTTCTAATTTAATTTTCACTTGAATTAAATTAGAAGAAAATTGCAATTCCACATCACTTGACAACTTGTATGAGTTAAATAAGTTAGTTTGACTTAGTTGGATTAGTTAATTCAAGTTGAGGGTTTAATTGAGTCATTTATAGTGGATCCTACAAAATAGGAGGCTTGGTTGAGTTTATTTTGAGTTGTAATTAATTAATTCAGTTCATGTGAGTTAAATTTAGTTTAACTAGTTCCAATTGTTAGAGGAACTAGTGAGAGGTATAATAGTGAGTTATGCATTCTATGATCAATGAGTCAAATAATAAATCAACAATAAATAACTCATGCATGTGTGATCTACGAGTTACCCGGTTGATATTAGATTTCAAGGGTATTGTACTATCAATTGTATAATTATCTAGGTTGTACAGATGGTGCATGAATTCAGAGGAAGAGCATAAAGGAGCTACACAATGTAATGGAGGGAAATTTATATCAAATAGGGGTCTAATTCCTCATTGAAAAAAACAAGGAAGTAGGAGCTTGCAGGGCTAGTAAATTGAATAAGTGTTGGTGAGAGTCAGTCTAGGAAGCAGTGAGATAGATAGATATAGTGTAGAGTTTTCTCTAGTTTAAGAAAAGCATTCTAATCTTCTCATAGTTTATGACTAATGAAATAAACATATATAGGGGTTTTTAGTTGTGGCTTTCCCTAGGAAATCATTGTGTAATGTGTGATTGAAATTCTTTCTCTTTTATGCTTTGTGATTCCTCGATCGTTTAAATTGGTTTCCACAATTAGCAGGGTAGATTCAAGTCTATTGTTTTATAAAATTACAATTAGAAATTTGAATCTATGTGGATTTTCTACCATACTTCTAGTAAGCATATCCAAATGGTATGGGACTTTTCCAATGTTGGGAAGTCATTTTTCCTAGTAAAATAAGGCAATCCATACAATATCTTATTGAATTTCTAATCGATGGAATGGTTGATAGGATCTCATAGGACAAACATTCACAACAATTTTCCTTGCCTTCATTCACTAACAATATGGATCATATCCAAGTTTGAGAGATATTAGAATTAATTCTAATGATAAAGTAAAGATATAGATATTTCTCACATATGAGAGTCAATGCAGAACTTCTACTCTAGATGAACAAGTTAGTCATGAACTAGAGACTGATTCATAGCCTTAATTAGAGCTAGTGGCCAAAATTGTGAACTAGAGGTGAAGCCAAAGTTATAGTTATAGCTATAATATGGAGCTAGAACCATTTTCAAGAGGACCATATAAATGGAAAATTTATCCAAATTGTTTCCCTCTAATATTTGGAGACAAAAAATCCTCTTAATGGGAAGGTGTGATCTAAAATGGAATTGAACAATTGAATGGTGGTAAGACTTATTAGAGAGACAAAAATTTTCAATTAATAAAATATTGATTTAATATCCAGATAAAAAAAGAGACTGAATATAGGAAAACCAAGATTTAGATCAAATTAAAATTAAAATTAGAGAGAAAACACAAAGGAATTGTAAATAAAGGATCAAACTTGTTGGCCTAACCATTACCCCAACTCCCATTATTTCATCTTGTAATTTCACTCTCAAATTGAGTTTCTCTATTTCTATTTGAGGGGGGATGCATAGGGAACTTGTAGCTACATTCTAACCAAATATTGTTGAAATGAGAACTAAGGAACAATTAGAATGTTCATTTCCAATTTGATTTTCCAAGGTAAAATCTTTGTGTTTATGGTGTCTTTGATTTTATTGTTGTGAAAATTATATATGTGAAATTTGTTTCTTTAATTTACCTAATGTACTATTCTCGATTGTTAATAGTGGAAATGAAGGATTGCAAAGTATATATCTATTATTCTACTTAGAAATGTGTTATCCATATAAATTGAAAAATTCCAACAACAACAAATTAAACACCATCTAAATACCTTTTGGAATGAGATATATGTATGTCATTAATTTCATAGTACATAATTTATCACTTTTGCTAAATTTAGTTGATATAATATCAATGGCCAGGGTAATATGGTCCTTGAAAAATTTATAAATGGAATTATTTTTATTGAGCAATTAGCAAGCCCTCACTCTATTTAACCAATCCCAATTGTGGTCATACTTTCTAATTTTTCCCATATTTATGTCATACATTAAAAAACAATCCTTTCTAGGGTTGTATCCAATTGAATGGGTTTTAAATATATGTATCCAATAATAGATGTTTATTTGTGGTGAAGTAGTGATTATCATGTGTTATTAGTTGAATGAATGTCTATCCTCAACTAAGTGAATGAGATACATTGTTATAGGTTAATTTTGAATATAATGTTTTCCATTCAAAATTAATTATAGGATTTTTTGTGTGCACTAACGATAATGATAAGACTAACTTGACTGCCAATGAAAAGATAAGAACACACTTGCATGATAAGTATTCCTTGTATGCAATTAA
The DNA here is from genome assembly GCA_034641835.2 of Pinus albicaulis. Taxonomy (NCBI): domain Eukaryota; kingdom Viridiplantae; phylum Streptophyta; class Pinopsida; order Pinales; family Pinaceae; genus Pinus; species Pinus albicaulis. The sequence continues at coordinate 102,202,861 of CM076581.1, forward strand.
TGAACATCCATGACGATATATTCTAACCTTCATCATCGACAACCATAGAACATGATAGAGAATAATATCATGGGCATTGTCATTGTAGTGGTTTCTAACTAGAAGGTTGATTATTCTTGAGCCATTATACAGAGTATAAATAATTTTAATAAATATTTCTTGTTGATATTGAATTTATAAACAACATTAGAGCCTCTAATATTTAATAATGTTCAGAAGTATATATGTATATATGTATGTTTTTTATTTTTGATATGGTGGCATAAAAATAGTATGTAAGCATCATTGTTATCTACTTACTAGAATCAAAATTGATTGAACATAGAGCTCTAAGATAATCATCTATGTGTTCTCAGACAATTGAATTAAGAAGTAGAGGGTTTGTTTACTGGATTTTTTGGAGAGATTCAATTCATTAAAATATACACTACAATATTAATTGAACACACACACCAAATGATGATGGAGTATCTCACACAATAATCTTAAGAGACTTAGTGCAGCTGGATATCAACATGCCAAGGAGTTGCATTGAAGATAGAGTTCTTGGTGATGGGTATTTGTAGAGGCTTGATACTTATTGGCACGATTACTACAATTTTATTAGGTGGTTGTTTTGACCAATATTAACACCAAAAAAAGATTCATACCTCAAATCCTAATGAGTAGTTGAACTCAAAACTAAATAGAGAACAAAATTGTTGTATCCACTCAGAGAATGAAGATATCTACAAAAGTGAGATAAATAGTGGTAAAAATGTAATTTTAGAAAGGTGCTCATGTTGGTGAAGTGAATGGTGTATAAACCGTCATTCATAAATCATTCAGCAATAAAAAAGCCCCCTTTCTGCGTGGAGCGTGTCATACATATCAAAAAAGGCTCAGGTTATCTAACACATGTCCCATGGCATGTGTCCTATGATAAACCACATGTTCAACATGTTTTATGCATTATACCCTAGTGTATTCCACATTTCCTTCTATTTTCATGTGTCAACATGTATAATACAATGGCATGTGACATGATATGTATTATCACCAAAATAGGACCTAATAGGCTGCTGATCAGGCTACCTTAGTGTAACTATTTCAAACCAGACTTTTAGTTGAGGCTTAGCCTCCTCAACCTGAGAGGGCTCTCTCAATAGGTTTAAGATTTTGAATTAAGGATTAGATGGCTAATTCTAGGAATAAATTGGATAAAAATGTATAATTGGTTGAATTACTTATCAACAAACATCTATTGGGCTATGGATTCAAGGTGTGTTTCAACAAAACATCAAAATTAGCTTAACATAGAAGTCAAGGCATTTCAGAGTTTTAGATGTATCAGCAAAACAGTAACACAGTGAATAAAACATAGCTTGCAAACATATGAAGGAAGTTAGAGCATTTTCCAATGATTTCAAAGTAACATATGTTTATACCACTGAAAATAGGTAGACGAGGAAAACCATAGGAAAATCAAACACTAAAACACCAAAAACTCTTTCTGAATCCTCAGAAGTAAAACCAATATCTGTATTAAGATGAAAACACACAGTCTGCTATAATAACATAGTTTGCTTGTTAATGAAAATTTCCAACCTTTAGCAATTCGACCTCATGTCTCTTATAGAGGCATCATTACAATCTTGGATTCCCTTATCCATCATGAAGAAATTATAATTTCTTAGATTGACACCTATTTGCTCCTAAAACAAACTATTAATTACATCTGACAGTTAACTATCTCTTCTAGAAGTCCTAATACAAATAGGAGTAAAACTCCTTATTATATCTAAACAAAATTATCTATAACTTAAAATAATATCTCTGACAGCTATTCCTCCATATCTTCGACCTTGATGATGCCTGCAATCTTGTTATGCTATCATGTTGGTTCTTGTCATATTTTCCCTACAAAACAAGGGACATGTTTCCTGTAATTTAGCCTTTTCATACTTTGATGATCTTCGAACCCTTTTTGCTGGAAATGTTAAATTTTTAAGATAAGTGACATGTGTTATTATTTCCATGGAACCATGTCTTTCCACCTGTATAGAAAGCTAAGCCTTTGAAACATTATAAGGAGAGATGGTATGGCTGCGCTACGAAATGAGCAGCTATTTTCGTAGTGCAGAATTTATATCTTTGTAAACATCTCTCAACCATCCACTTTCTTTTGCCTTGAGACTTGGAAGTTCATTTTTGAACCCTTTCTAACCACCACCAGCAACAGAATTTTAAAACCAAGCTTTTTACCTCTCAAAGCTTTCACAAAAATGTTCAAAAATGCACCTACAATAGTTTCATAGCGTGCTACGAAATTGCTGTGTATATCCTTTTTACATAGTATTTTCATAATATTTAGATTTTAAGAGTATTTACATCCTTTTAATGATTTTCTTGATGTTAATAGACCTTAAAAATCAAAATAAGTCAACTTTGCAATGTCTTCAAAAAGTGATGTCCTTCAAAAACAAAACTGTATTAAGGATTTGTCACTTACTGCTCTTGTTCTACCTCTGCTGTAGCTGACCTTTAGACTTTGTCAATTGAATTCCAAGATATTCAATCTTCCTTTTCAGTCTCCTATTGGTAGCCCTCAATTTAACATTTATCTTCCTCATAAATCTTGCCTCCTTGATTGTAGGGACAGTCCTGGTAAAGTACTGAGCTTCACTGCTGACTGTTTCAACTTTTGAAACTCTTTCAACTTCCCACAAAGCTCTTATTCTATTGAATTTTGTCTTCTCAATAGCATGTGTTCTTGCTTTCTTCTTAAGCTTAGAAATTTCAATATTAGCAAGTCTCAATTTTTCTTTAATTCCTTCATAACTACTCTTTTCTTTTTGAGTGTTGAAAACTCTGTTTTTTTCACCTTCAGGCATTAGTGATGAGAGGTCTATGGGCTCCTCATTAACATTTGAAACTTCCCCAGATTTATCTAACTCCATATCCAACCCTTGCATCCTTTTTGATTTCCTATTTAGAGGCCTTCTGGGCTTGAACACAAACTCTGAAATTTCATCATCAAAATCCAACATTTTGGAAGATTTGATCTTCTTAGATTTCCCTTCATCCAATCTTATAAAATCTGCCTGAACTAAAGGAGATTCCTCAATATCAATAGCCTTTAAAATATCATTCAAACTACCCTTTAAACTTGGATCTTCTTCTAAAACCATTGTTTTTCCCTTTTCCTTTTCTATTTGACTTATAGTCAATCTTTTCTGGGTTGATTTGTTGGTTGACTATTCCTGTATTGTTTCCTTAACTTTAGTTGTCCTCTTTTGTGTAGTTTGAGGGGTTTCTTGAATAATCACTGATGTTTTAATATTTTTCTCTTTCACTTGCTTTCTAGTCTTTAACTTGACAAATATTTTTCATCTTGCCTCTGTAGGGTCACTGGTTTTTTATGATGATTTTTATTTTTCCCTAGGGCTAATACCTGCTCCTTGTGTTTCCACCCCAAATCCACACACAAACAAAAATGTAGACCATTCTCTGTTTATTCTCTAAAGTTCATGTAAAACTATCAATTTAACTAGACCATTATGGAAAAGTGAAGTTTCACAGTATTGAGCTTTCATTTGCACTTTATCTGCCATCTTAGCTAAACTTCGAAACAAGAAGAAAGGAAAATCCAAAGAAATCATTCCAGTAAAATGTAACAAGAGTTTGAAATGATAAGAATACACTTTATGGTATCTTCCCTCACAGGTGAAGTACCTTTGAATGTTGTAGAGCAGATTGGCATAGGTGTTCTTGATGTAGCTTCTTGGCACTGTTTTAGTTAAATCTGTCTCTTCAAACCCTGGCTTCAAAATTTTTTTACAAGGTTCCATCTCAAACCTGAAATTTTTGAACCATCTTTCTTCTCCCCTTGGAATATCCGTCACTGATGATATAATTTCAGGGGAAATTGTCAAGTTTAAGATACCAACCTTTGTATTATAACCTGTGAAATGAAGGGAAAACTCTTTTGTCACTTGATTATGACCTCCCTGCAATTTTTCACAAAACTTCCAACATTCTGCCTTCGTGAAGGCCTCCTCAACTGATTTATCTTTGGTTAGAGCCTCTATGCTTTCAAGCTCCATCCTTAAACAATGGCCTGATCTGTGATTATTTATTTCCTCTGTCATCCTTTCCTTGAAATTCCTATTTTATTTTTGAAAACCTGTAACCAACAGCCTCTCTTGTTTTCAGAGTAAACTACCTCGCTTGATTAGAGACACTGCCTCGCTTGATGAATGAAAGATAAGCTTCGGTTTCTACTTACCATAAGCTTACTGTTCGGAAGAGGGTATGCATCATGTGTTTCTTACATGAGACAATAAAACCAAAACCAACCCCTTCCAAATTTGAAAATGACATAAGACAAATGACCTCAAACGAATGTTATGATGGCTATGAATGGTTGCATGCGTGAGAAAAGACTCGTGGCTGACACCTAATCATGAATGATTAACGAAATGCTGGTGGATTTGATAACTGGAAAGGCATGCTACGAATCCCCAATTTCATAGCGCGCTCAATGCAACTTCAGGGTTTTGTGCTACGAAATGAGCAGCATTTTCGTAGCGCAAAAGCAGTTTTTAACACTGTCTACGCTAGGAAAACGTGGTTTCATGGCTTAATCAAAAAAATTTCAAGATGGTTTAAAATTTGACTCTCTAAACATGATATGAGACTGTCAAGGTATGAAATAAGGTTGTTAGAATTTATTTTCTGAATGGAAATGAGACTCTAACCCTATCACTTAACCCCTAGAAACTTAACATGACTTCACACATATCTAAAAAACTATGACTAGGAACAAAGAAAACTGTCGAAGTTTTGGAACTTTTTTTATGGTGATAACAGTGGCTCCACTTGGGATAGTGTGCCCCTGTGGTACACTAAGAACTCGCAGCTTCAGTGCTATCATTTTTTTATAAAAACAAAAATTTTTGTTAACAAGCATCTTCTTCAAACTGTTTGGGCCTTCACTTCGAGCCTAAGATCTCTGTTTCAGCTTGTCATTATTAGCAATAAAAACTGACAAATATGGAATATGTACAATGTTATGAGTGACTGATAAAACTTCAACAAGCATAATGCTTTAGGAACCTGCCATTAACATGCCCTCCAGCATATGATCCTACATCAATTTCCTGCAATAAATAAGTGTTGTTCCCATGAAAACCAACAATCTTAAAAGGACCCTTCCATAAATTCTCAAACTTACTGTGCTTGCCCTTTTCCTCAATTTTGGCCTCCCATTTCATCACTTTGTCTTGTAGCTGGAAACTATCTTCTTTGATCTTCTTATCAAATGTTTTCTTGATTCTATTTTGAACTTGCTGATGGTTGTCATAGACTTCATTTCTCTTTTCTTGCAAGGCTATCAGCTGGTTGATCCTCCTCTAGATTGAATTTGGTTCCTCTTCAAGTCCTTGAATTAACTTCATAACTGGTAGCCCAAGTGATGTTGGAAAAACAACTTCAACACAATAGACAAGTTCATATGGCGAAGTTCCAATTGACCTCTTTGTATAAATCCTATCAGCCCATAAAGTGTACTTCAGCTTTAAGTGCCAAGCTTTTTTGTTCTCCTGTAATATCTTTTTGATTATTCTTACAATGCTCTTATTTGATGATTCAGAAAGACCATTCCCTTGTGGATATTATGCAGTAGAGTGTTTAAGAGTGATATGGTATTGATGGAAGAAATTTATCATTTTATTGGAATTAAATGCTTGAGCATTATCTGTTATAATCTTCATGGGATAGCCAAATCTAGACAATATATTATTCTCTAGAAAAGAAATAATTACAGAATCATTAGCTTGCCTTGTTGGTATCGCCTCTATCCATTTGGTGAAGTAGTCCATTGCTGTGAGAATCCAGCGATGCTTCCCTGATGATGGTGGATGTATCTCTCCAATAAAGTCTAACCCCCACTGCTGAAAATGAGCTTCCACATAGATAGGAACCAAAGGTAGAGGTACAAGCTTTCGTCTACCTTCAAAAATTTGGCATTCATGACATCCAACAATTCTTTTGTAAATGTCTTTAAACATTGTTGGCCAAAAATATCTCGCTCTGAGAATATCATTTGTTGTAGCCTTCCAATAATGGTGTCCTCTGCAATCACCTTTATGAAATTCTTCAATGACTTTATCAGCTTCTCCTTCAAGTAAACAATTCAGCAAAATTCCTCCTGTATCTTTCCAAAACAGATTTCTGTCATATAAAAAATATCTTAAAGATTTCAACTTTACAAACCTTTCTTTGGACTTTGTTAGATGAGCGGGAGCTTTGTGATGTTCTAGGAAAAAAACCACATCCTTATACCACTCAGAAGTGATGTATTTCTCTTCAATTTGAACCATTTCCTCATCATCAGAAATTTCTGATATTTCTGCATTCAGATTTATGTCTAGATAGTCCAAATTTTACTGAGTCATTAGTTTCGCCAAGCCTTGTCCCTTCACCAACTTAGTTGGTTTTATGTCTATACCATATTCCAGCAATTTGGCAATCTATTTTCCCCTCTTACCATCGGGATCCGCCTGAGTTAGAATGTCTTTTATCATAGCACTTGGAACATATGCCACGATGTGAGAATGCAGAATATAAATTATGAAATCTTTTATAGCTTTAAACAAAGCATAGGCCTATTTTTCTAGAACATTATACTTCAGCTCAACATTTTCTAATGTTTTACTAAAGAAAGAAATAGGTTGTTCAGTACCTTGCTTTCCTTTTTGTAGCAAAGCTCCAGCAATTTTGTTTTCGGAAGCAAATGTAAAAACTAGAAATTCTATTGGAAAAATCTGGGCTAATGAGTACCAGTGCTTGTGTGAGTGCTTTCTTGATTTGCTCAAAAGATTTTTTAGCTTCAGCTGTCCATTTGATATCAACTCCTTTCTTTAACATCCTTGTAATATATTTGACAATCTCAGCAAAGTTAGGAATGAAGCGTCTAACAAAATTCACTTTTCCAAGAAATGATTGAATCTCTTTCCTACTTCTTGGAAAATCTACCTTTTGAATTGCATTAACTCTATTAGGATCAACCCTAATTCCATCTTCAGAAATGATATGACCAAGTAATTTTCTAGTAGTTAAAGCAAAGATGCTTTTAGCAGGATTAAGAGAAATACCAAACCTTCTACATTTCAGCAAACCCTTTTCTAAGTGTTTCAAATGATCTTATTATTTCTTTGAAAAGACCGTTATATCATCAAGATAAAAAACCACGGCATTATCCTTTTCTTCAAAAAAAAACAGTGTGCATTGCTCTTTGGAAAGTGGCTCCTACATTCATGAGACCAAAATTCATCTTGGCGTACATGAATGTGCCCCATGGTGTTGTGAAGGTTTTTTTCTCCTGATCATCCAGATGTACAAGAATCTGGTTTTAACCTGAAAAACCATCAAGCATAGAAATTCTTTGAGAACCAACAATACTTTGCAGAATTGTATCCATCTTGGGAAGAGGATAGTTGTCCTTTAGTGATGCTTTGTTCAAATTTTTGATCTCAATACAAATTCTGATTTCTCCATTCTTCTTTCTAACCGGTACCAAATTTGCAAGCCAATTGGAGAATCTGATTGGGACAACAATTTTTGCATCAAAGAGTGTCTTAATCTCCCTTTCAATCAATGTCATGAGAAGGAGGTTAATTCTCCTCAACTTCTGTTTGAATGGTTTCTCATTTTCTTTGATAGCAATAGTATGCTGAATAATGGAAGGATCATATTTCTTTAAATCATCATAACTCCAAGAAAAAACATCAATAAACCTACTCATTATCTCAATATATTTGAATTTCATATCAACTGAAAGGAACCTTGAAATTTTGACCATTTTAGACAAAGCTAATGTACCAAGATTACAGCTCTCTATTTCCTCTTCATCAGCTTGTAATTTTGGCACTTTAAAAACATCATTTTGATCAAAACACTTCTCAAGAGGAATAAGACCTTTTGGTATTTCATTATTCTTCAATTGCAAAACTTCATAATTTCCTTTAGACTCAACAAAAATATTTTTCTGATCTACATGTGTACTTTCAAATTCTTCTTTCAGCTCAATAAAATTCTTTACTTGTTGATCATATTCAAAAACTTGCCAGTTTGTGATATTGTCTGGTATGGCTTGTCTATGACGAACTTCAATCTCATATTTTTTATTTGAATGCATAGGAATGATGAAGAGACTTGCAAAGACAACAAGAGAATCAACAATGGAATTTTGATCTCTAGATTTGACTATGAAGGAAAAATCTTGAAAATTCTCCAACATGTCTAAAACTAAATTTTTGTAAGCTCTCATTATTACATCCTTTGTTTGATAAACACCTTCCACTTGTCTAATAACCAATTCAGAATCTCCAAAAATGGAAGTATTTCGGGCCTTCATTTTTTAAAGAATATCTAGACCCAAAATCAAAGACTCATATTCAGCCATGTTGTTTGTGCAATCAAAATTCAGTTTGTAAGAGTAAAAATTACTCTCATCAGTTGGAATTGTAATCCAAATCCCTGCTCCTGCCCCCTCTTTTCCTGCTAATCCATCAAAGTACAGTGACCACCATTCTTCCATCCGTTTTTCATTTACTTGTTGATTTTCTGTTTGCTGATTTTCTGCTCTTATTTCTTCATCAACACTATCAGCTAACTCATTAAAAAGAATGGCAGATCCAAGCTCAGTATCAAAGGCATAAATAGGAAAATTCTGAGGCTTATCTTTGCTACTTACCATGTAAGCCATTCTAGTCTCTCGATACAATCTCCTTTGTTCACCAAAAACTGGAATAGTGGCATAGGTAAGGTACATCTGCATTGTGCCTTTGATTTTCGTTGCCCATGATCTTGAAAATAGCATACCAAAAATTGGAGGAACATCAGCCACAACAATGTCCATAACAAATGTATTTGCTGGTATTTGTGTTAGACCAACAACATTCTTGATTAGACCAATACATTGAACTCTTTTTGAATCAAAGGAAAATAAATCCTTATATGGTCTTGTGATTTGTAATCCCATCCTTTCCATGATTACTTTGGGCATAAGGTTATGCGAAGCCCCGAAATCCAACATAGAATTATGTAAAGTCATATCATGAATACTAATGCTTACATAAAAAGGAGGAAACTCTTCATTTTGTTCATCTCCTCTCCTTGGACCCAAATATATAGTAGGATTATCTTCTTGAACATTCAAAATATCAGCAGCTCTTGGTTGTGAGTTTAACAACTTAACAATCTTTCTTCTATATTCATTTACCTTGAGAATCTCGCTAAATGTGACTGATATCTTAATCCTTGAAATCTCATTCTCAAGGTTAAAAACATAAACATATTTTTCAACTTCTTTGATAGGAGGAGGAAATTGAGTATCTTTCTTACCAAGTGGAGTGTCCTTTTTACCTTCAGCAATATTTGGGGTATCATTTCTAGCTTCAGCAACCTTTGGAGCATCTTTCTTAGGCTATGTTTTGTTTGCAATGATAGGTACATTTCTATTTATGAGATTATATTGCTTTTGCATCTCAAAAATGGCATGCTAATATCCCTTAAAATAATCTGAAGATTCTCCACCTTGGTTAGCCAAATCTAACTCGTCATGCTCTTTCTTAGTCAAGAAAATTCCTGACATTTCTTCATCAGGACAATGGATGGATTCTTCAGGAATTTCAGGCTCATCTTCTTCATCTACCAAATCCTGCTGAAAAGGAGGTCTCACTGGAGGATCAGGTTGCTGATTTCTATTTTCTCTTGGCCTTTGTTGGTTCTGAGGTCTCCTGAATTGAGGATCTCTAAACTAAGGTTCATGTTGCACAGGAGGAGCCGAAGTGTTTCCAAGAGCTAACCTATCCATCAAATTCTCCATGGTTTTCATCATTGAATCAAATTTATCTTCAGAAGTTGAAGTGGAAGGTTTCTCTTCTTCTTTCAATTTAGTTTTTCCCATTTTTGACTTTTTAGCAGTTATCGTGTTTACCTCCACCTTAACTGCATCACTTTTCATTTTAACAAGTGAAGGTGATTCTCTTTCTCTCAACAAGATAGAAAATTCATAATCAAATGCTTCAACATATCTCATTTTTGCTAAGGCTTCTGGAGGTTTCAAATTAGCTGGAATTGAGTCAAAAACTTTATTAAATCTCTTTGAAATTTTTTGGATAGATTCATCAACTGCCCTTATAAGGCTGTTATATTCAGTAAGTGCTTGAATTGGATTGGTACTGTTTCCCCATTTCTTTAAAAAATTATCTTCAAACTCATCCCAATTTCTAATGCTTCTTATTGCAAGGGCTTTAAACCATTTTCTAGCTTCACCAACAAAACTCTGTGCAAACAACCTTAATCTCACATCTTCATCATCAACTTCTTCCGTGTCTATAAAATCATTAAATCTGTCTACATATTTCTCTACTGTAATTTCTTCATCACTACCCCAAGTAGGGATCCTAACAGCATATTTACTAGGAATATCATGCAAAATAGCAAGGAGTACAAGTGGTGCATATCTAGCAGGAGCAGCCATGCTTGAGGGATGAAAAGTAGTTTCAAGAATGACAAAAACTGAAGATGAAGAACTGATATGAGGAGGACTACTTGGTTTCTGCAAGCCACTAACAATTGAGCTCCAATTTGGAAGGGGAAAACCAACTTTGGATTTTAGTAGGACTTCAAAAGGGTTTAGTTATTTAAGTTTATCTAGAGACTCTTTTTCTAACAACAACTCAGAGGTAACAACTTCCCAAAATTCCTCTTTGTCCTCTTGGGTTACTAGGGCTGAAGTGTCAATTCCTCTCCCTTGCAAGTCTAAGATAATATCAATGAATTACTTTTCACTTTCTGATCTAAACAACACTTCATGAATTTTATCATCAACTCTTTTATCTTCAGGACTTCTTAATATTTCAGAAGAGAAAGATTTCAAATGAGATGGAGTACCTGATATTTCTGAAATTCTTTGACTGCCTCTTGAAATAATGTTTGGATTGTCCATAGCAGCAGGTGGATTAGGATTAGGATTTATCCATTTATATCTCCTTCTCAAAGCCACCTTTAAACTTTTGAAAATGTATGGAGTCACCAAGGTAGATTGGAGCCTCAAAATTTTTTTTGAGCTCCTAATACCTTCAGAAGTTCAGTTTCTTGATTTCAGGAATGAGTAATCTTCAGGCTCCCAGCAGATGCACCAAAATGTTATCACCAAAATATGACCTGATAGGTTGTTGATCAGGCTACCTCAGTGTAACTATTTCAAACTAGACTTTTAGTTGAGGCTTAGCCTCCTCAACCTGAGAGGGCTCTCTCAATAGGTTTAAGATTTTGAATTAAGGATTAGATGGCTAACTCTAAGAATAAATTGGATAAAAATGTATAATTGGTTGAATTACTGATCAACAAACATCTATTGGGCTATGGAGTCAAGGTATGTTTCAACAAAACATCAAAATTAGCTTAACATAGAAGTCAGGGCATTTCAGAGTTTTAGATGTATCAGCAAAATAGTAACACAGTGAATAAAACACAACTTACAAACATATGAAGGAAGTTACAACATTTTCCAATGATTTATAAGTGACATATGTTTATACCACTGCAAATAGGTATATGAGGAAAACCATAGAAATATCAAACACCAAAAAATCTTTCTGAATCCTTAGAAGTAAAACCAATATCTGTATTAAGATGAAAACACATAGTCTTCTATAATAACATAGTTTTCTTGTTAATGCATATTTCCAAGCTTCAACAATTCGACCTCATGTCTCTTATAGAGGCATCATTACAATATTGGATTCCCTTATACATCATGAAGAAAATTTGAATTTCTTAGATTGATAGCTATTTGCTCCTAAAACAGACTATTAATTACATCTGACAGTTAACTGTCTCTTCTAGAAGTCCTAATACAAATAGGACTAAAACTCCTTATTATATTTGAACAACCTTATATAGAACTTAAATAATATCTCTGATATTTTTTCCTCCATATCTTTGACCTTGATGATGCCTGCAATCTTGTTATGCTATCATGTTGGTTCATGTCTTATTTTTCCTACAAAACAGGGGACATGTTTCATGTAATTTAGCCTTTTCATTCTTTGATGATCTTCGAACCATTTTTGCTAGCAATGTTGACTTTTTAAGATAAGTGACATGTGTTATTATTTCCATGGAACCATTTCTTTCCACCTGTATAGAAAGCTAAGCCTTTGAAAAAGCATAAGAAGATACGGTATGGTTGCACTACGAAATGAGCAGTTGTTTTCCTAGTGCAGAATTTATATCTTTGTAAACATCTCTCAACCATCCACTTTCTTTTGCCTTGAGACCTGGAATTTCATTTTTGAACCCTTTCTAACCACCACCATCAACAGAATAGCTTTTTACCTCTCAAAACTTTTACAAAAATGTTAAAAAATGCACCTATAGTAGTTTCGTAGCGCGCAACGAAACTGCTGTGTATATCCTTTTTACATAGTATTTTCATAATATTCATATTTTAAGAGTATTTATAGCCTTTTAATGATTTCCTTGATGTTAATATACCTTAACAATCAAAATAATTCAACTTTGCAATGTCTTCAAAAAGTGATGTCCTTCGAAAACAAACCTGTATTAAGGATTTGTCACTTACTGCTCTTGTTCTACCTCTGTTGTAGTTGACCTTGAGACTTTGTCAATTGAATTTCAAGATCTTCAATCTACCTTTTCAGTCTCCTGTTGGTAGCCCTCAATTTAACATTTATCATCCTCATAAATCTTGCCTCTTTGATTGTAGGGACAATCCAGGTAAAGTACTGAGCTTCACTGCTGACGGTTCCAATTTTGGAAACTCTTTCAACCTCTCTTATTCTATTGAAGTTTTTCTTCTCAACAACATGTGTTATTTCTTTCTTCTTAAGCTTAGAAATTTCAAGATTAACAAGTCTCAAATTTTCTTTAGTTCCTTCATAACTGCTCTTTTCTCTTTGAGTGTTGAAAACTCTGTTTCTGTCACCTTCAGGCATTGGTGATGAGAGGTCTATGGGCTCCTCATTAACATTTGAAACTTCCCTAGTTTTATCTAAATCCATATCCAACTCTTGCAACCTTTTTGATTTCCTAGTTAGAGGCCTTATGGGCTTAAACACAAACTCTAAAATTTCATCATCAAAATCCAACTTTTTGTAAGATTTGATCTTCTTATATTTCTCTTCATCCAATCTTATAAAATCTTCCTGAACTAAGGGAGATTCCTCAAGATCAATAGCCTGTAAAATATCATTCAAACTACCCTTTAAACCTAGATCTTCTTCTGAAACCACTGTTTTACCCTTTTCCTTTGCTATTTGACTTCTAGTCAATATTTTCTGGGATGATTTGTTGTTTGGTTGTTCCTGTATTGTTTCCTTAACTTTAGTTGTCCTCTTTTGTGTAGGCTGAGGGGTTTCTTGAATAATCACTGATGTTTTAATCTCTAGCTCTTTCACTTGCTTTCTAGGCTTTAGCTTGAAAAATATTTTTCATCTTGTCTCTGCAGGGTCACTGGTTTCTGATGATGATTTTTCTTTGGCCCTAGGGCTAATACCTGCACCTTGTGTTTCCACCCCAAATCCACACAAAAACAAAAATGTAGACCATTCTCTCTTTATTCTCTGAAGTTCATGTAAAACTATCAATTTAACTAGACCATGATGGAAAAGTGAATTTTCACAATATTGAACTTTCATTTGCACTTTATCTGCCGTCTTAGCTAAACTACGAAACAAGAAGAAAGACAAATCCAAAGAAATCATTCCAGTAAAATGTAACAAGAATTTGAAATGATAAGAATACACTTTATGGTATCTTCCCTCAAAAGTGAAGTACCTTTGAATGTTGTAGAGCAGATTGGCATAGGTGTTCTTGACGTAGCTTCTTGGAACTGCTTTAGTTAAATCTGTCTCTTCAAACCCTGGCTTTAGAAAATTTTTACAAGGTTCCATCTCAAACCTGAAATTTTTGAACCATCTTTCTTCTTCCCTTGGAATCTCTGTCATTGATGATATAATTTCAGGGGAAATTGTCAAGTTTAAGAGACCAACCTTTGTATTCGAAGATGTGAAATGAAGAGCAAACTCTTTACTCACTTGATTATGACCTCTCTGCAATTTTTCACAAAACTTCCAACATCCTACCTTTTTGAAGGCCTCCTCAACTGATTTGTCTTTGGTTAGAGCCTCTATGCTTTCAAGCTCCGTCCTTAAACAGTGGCCTGACTTGTGATTCTTTCTTTCCTTTGTCATCCTTTCCTTGAAATTCCTATGTGCTTTTTGAAAACTTGTAACCAATAGCCTTGCTAGATTTCAAAGTAAACTGCCTCACTTGATAAACTGCCTCGCTTGATTATAGACACTGCCTCACTTGATGAATGAAAGAGAAGATTTGGTTTCTACTTACCATGAGCTTACCATTCGGAAGAGGGTATGCATCATGTGTTTCTTGCATGAGACAATAAAACCAAAACCATCCCCTTTCAAATTTGAAAATGACATAAGACAAATGACCTCTAATGAATGTTATGATGGCGATGAATGGTTGCATGTGTGAGAAAAGACTCGTGGCTGACACCTAATCATGAATGATTAACGAAATTCTGATGGATTTGATAATTGAAAAGACATGCTACGAATCCCCGTTTCGTAGCACGCTCAATGAAATTTCAGGGTTTTGCGCTACGAAATGAGCAGCGTTTTTGTAGCGCAAAAGCCGCTTTTAACACTGTCTGCGCTACGAAAACGTGGTTTCGTGGCTTAATCAATTTTTTTCAAAATGGTTTAAAATTTGACTCTCTAAACATGATATGAGACTGTCAAGGTATGAAATAAGGTTGTTAGACTTTATTTTGTGAATGGAAATGAGACTCTAGCCCTATCACTTAACCCCTAAAAACTTAACATGACTTCACACCTATCTAAAAAACTATGGTTAGGAGCAAAGCAAACTGTCCAAGTTTGGAAATTTTTTTTGTAGTGATAACAATATGTAGGGCTTGAGAGGGTAAATATGTTATATAGATGGATGTAGATCCATGTTAGTCCTAAATCTCATAAACTTCTACAAATTTTTAGAAAATGATTAGATGTGAATTTTTATTTTCAAAATGGAGTATTTTTTAAAATATGTTTAAAATTAAAATTTTAATTAATTTTGTATAAAAATTATTGGAAATTGAATGTCTAATTTTATTCCCCTTTACTATTAAAAATTAAATATCAATTGTTATTTTGTTTTTATTAAAGCATGATCATAACTAACACAACACAATGACATAGATAATAGAATATCATGATAAAAAAGATATATGTAAAGTCAAGCTCCTGCCCATATTGTCAGTGAAGCCCCGACTCTTACTGTGTAGGTGGTCAAGGCCTCAGTGGATGAGGCCTCGAAGTTTTCTGAAAGTGCTTTAATCTGTCAGTTTAATGGCTTTTGGCCACGGCTGACAACTCTCCACAGTTGGATCTCAGAGGTATGGAAGCCTGTCATTTCTGATGAAATTAATATCTACCCCTGTGCTAAGGGTTTCTTTATAGTAGATTTTGAAAACTCTGAAAGAAGACAATGCATTTTAGATTCTGGCCCTTGGTTTTGGGAAAACTCAGGCCTATTCATGAAGCCATGGAGCCCATAATTCGATCCCTCAACAATAGTCATAACCTCAGCACCAGTTTGGGTCAGATTGCCAAACCTACCTTTGCATCTTTGGAATATCTCCTCGCTAAAAGCCATTGGAAATGCTATTGGGAAATTTTACTACAGGGTCCCACAAACAAAGGAATATGTCAGAACCACCTATGCATGCATCTGTGTAGAAATGGACTTCAACACTGGATTCCCAGCTAAAATAATCCTAACAAGAAAAGACTATGTATGGAACCAGAAACTCGACTATGAAAGTGTCCTCTTGAGATGTCGATCCTGCTTCGAGATAAGCCATCTAGCCAAAAATTGCCCAAAAGTCTCCCAGAAAATTCTGCTAGAAAGAACCATCATAGATCTACATGGTGGGAAGGAGCACAAAAGGAACATTACACTGTCACCAAGGAAGAATACTCTCAAGAAAACTCTGAATTGCAAGAAATCAGGCAACATAGAAACAACCCTCAATACAAGCAAGGGGAAAGCCCCGCCCAACAACAAAAAAACGAACTCAACAGCCCGTAAAGCATCAACATTTATGAGGATTTGAATACCGCGCAAAAGAAATCTTCATTTAGAAGCAACGCAGATCTCTCAAATCCCGAAGATAAGACACTAGTGTCTCAGGAATCAGAAGAAATGAAGGAGGTACAAGATAAAGGAAGTTGGAAGACCGTAGAGAAGAAAAAGAAAGCTACAACACCAATCTCGCCAAGAAAGACGAAGATTATAGGTCTGATAGACCAATGTTTGGTCTCACGTTAACCATCATCATCATCATCATCAAGAAATATGTCACGTTACATAGATTAATGTAGAATCATTTACTATTTAAATGTATTAAACTTAAATTTTAAAAAATTTAAAGTTTTAAGTATTAATTATTCTTCTTATATTAAAATATATATATTTTTAAATTTTTAAAGTTATTTAATTAATTATGTATAAAATTATTGAAAATTAAATATTAATTATTATTTTATTTTATTTTTTATAAATGATTTGACATGGTGTAAAGTTATGCAGATCCTAGAATTATATTAGGAAAGGTGTAGAGACAAATGTAAAACCTCCAAGTGTCAAACCACGGGCCCTCCACATCAGCCAGATTTGTACAGAACAAGGGTGCTAACACAGGTATGTTCTAGGGACATACATACCATATGTGAAATATACAATAAACTTGCAGCTTGTCCCACAATCACCACAATTCCAAGTTGATCCAGTTAAATAGGATTCTGCAACAGCTCCAAAATGATGTATTGCGCCTGAGAAGAAGTACCTGACATGAAAAATGAATTAGTTTTGATAGCAAATGATATCAGGAAGGCATGAAATAAATATTTAGAAGTATGTTGGAACTTTGCACTAACTCAAAATATGATGCAAACATGGTGGAAAGATGTGTAATATTAAAGTGAAATTAGTCTAGGAAATTGAAATGGAAGTTGTCGATGGGAATGGAACAGAAACTAGCCACATAATTGCCACCACAATAGATGGAAGAAATGGGAAACCTAATCATGTTTGTGCTGATTTTTGCAAAATTTTCCTTACTTTTACATTGTAAGTTGGAGGCATATTGATAAAATGGTATAGCTCGCAATTTCTGCACATAAATGATTGTCATTCAGTGTGATTTAATTTCATGCTTGTTTGGGAACAATTGAAAGTTTCTATTGTAAGTACAAGTTTTGATTTTGGAAATTGCTACAGACCATCAGTTACATACATGGCATAATGGGTAGTTGGCATTTGTTCATTCAGAATTGTGTTCCAGGTAAATGCAAGGTTTTACATGTACCAATTTTGGGAGTGGGTAGATGGAAAGATCAGCCTCCTCGTCTGGTCACTTCGTCACCCGGAGTTGAGCGAGATTGGATCTCTTGATCGAAACTAGGGATACAGACCAAGGGTAGACTAAACGATCGATTCACCGGTTCTTTTTCTTGCCAACATAGCATATCAATATGTAAATATCAATATGATTACAGTATTGAATGAAGCTGTATTCAAGATGGTATTTGACCTGTATTATTTGTTTCCCTTCTATTTCTAATATGGTTGTCTTGTTTGTCTTCAATATCTAGTTTAGTTGAATAGAAAGCAGTTTTTGCCACAACTGCCTCCAAGGAGTGAAAACAATACCTATTACCAGACTTCAGACTTACAGTTGCATAGAAAGAAATTTTTAAGATTTTACTTTGTTTCCCATAGCGTTGAGTTATTATTTATGCATCGTTCTCTTTCTAACTAGATTTAGATTTGTTAGTGTTGCAGTTCAGTGGAAACTAGTTAGATTTAGATTTGTTTATTGTTGTAGTTCAACCGAAATGAAACTTGTGGCTGTAAGTTAACCTGGAAATTGAGAAATAAAAGTTGTATCTAGATTTAAATCTGACCTTAGGCTGTTTTAGTATCCTTTCTGTAGATATCTTATGTAGGTAAAACATAAATAAAACATAAATTCCTATTCTAGGGATTATTCAACACGCGACAAAACCCAATTTTTACATAAAGAATGTCAAGAAAGAAAGCCTAAAATAGATGCTCTAATGTGTCCCACACCTCATTATGTCCAATACAATACCATATGTTACCCCTTTTTACATAAGGCACGTCAAGAAATTCTACGGAAGATGGTCTGTGTCTCACGTGTTATTATGTCCACCATGACATTGGGATATATAGATGAACATAAATCACTTATTTTTTAATTAATTAAATATGTAAAATTATTAAAAACTAAAAGTGAAATTTAATTTCTTTTTGACATTAAAGTTAAATGTCAAATCTTATTTCTTTTTAATTTAACCGTTATATGCAAAAATGTCACAAAATCAACACAATGACATGGTATATATATATATATATATATATATATGTTTAAAAAATTTAAACATAATATATATTTATTTTAATCTATACAATTTGATATATTCATTTGGATACATGCTCCATGTCATTGTGTTGATTTTGTGACATTTTGGCATATAACAGTTAAATTAAAAAGAAATAAAATTTTACATTTAATCTTAATGTCAAAATTGAATTAAATTTGACTTTCAAAATATGTGAGAGATTTTTTCCGAATATATTATTATTATTATTATTATTTATTAATGTGGCTATCTTCTGTAAATGTGGAAAAGAGGTCTCTCCTACTTTATTGCCATGAAGGTAGTTGAAAACGATTAAAAAAGGTTTTGTCTAAGGAAGCAGAGTCACTATAGGATTCCTTATCAAGTTTGATGTACCGTTTGGCAACATCACCCTTTAGGGTTCATTGGGAAAGACACAACCACATAGAATCATCCACAAAATAATTTGATGAACACCATAAATGGTAGGTGCTAATATGTGTGGTCGGATTTTCTCCTTGCCTTCCTTCCAATTTAGGAATATCAAAGGGTAAATTTATGGGAATCAATGGCCACCTAGGATCATGGCATATGGGGTCATTCATAAGTCTATAAAGTATGAAAAATCAAATGAGGCTAGAAATGAAAATTGATGTTCATTGAATGGATCGGGAGGTAAAAATGTGTGCCTCAATGGACCTTATGGTACCCCATAGCATAGGTAACCAAAAAATAAGACGTACCAAGGGTATAGTTCACCCTAAGAAATTGAAATCCAGGCCAATAGGCATAGTGAAAGGATATTATCCTCTAGGGGGGTTCTCCCAAGGACGAAGTGATTACCAAACAGATGACTACTCATGGGATTGTACCCAAAACTAGAACAAGGATCTATTAGTGAAAAATCATTACCATAAGCATATGGACTTGCTGGAATAGTGGTATTAGTAGGGTTAGGGCCCCCATGTAAACTATCCCCTCCTAAGGAAAAACAAGCCCTAAAGAAAGGCATATTTCCTATAATAGAACTACCCTAAGATTAAGATGTTCCTCCAAGAACATTAGTGCCCCCAGATTGGCCGAAAGAAAATGTAGATTCCCACTAGCATGTTTATTAAAGAAAAGATTCTTGTACTATGTAAAGAAACCATTGGAGTAAATGAGCTAGGTGGAAACACCCCATCTTGTCTCAGTTGACTCATATTTTTCCCCATTGCAAACACAAAGTTGGAAGAAGGAAAATATATAGAAAAACTTAGAAAACTTCTAGGGGTTATCGAAGCAACTAGTGAAATTCCCCATGAAGAGGACATAGGTGTTTGAAATGTAGGAGAAGTAGGCCCTATCACACTAATTGATGGTAATGTGTAACCGCCTCCTCCCACATTTTCCCACATTCACTGGTTTTCTCAGGGTAAACATGAGTTGAGGGTCACTATGATAAGACACAACCTCCTATATGAAATTAAGGAAATGGAGTTGACAACTTAAGACTTTGCTAACCACCCTTAGGTGATAAAGGGACTCTAGGGGCTGCCCAACCCCTCCAGGTGTCTAACCCCTGTGTTAACTATCTTTTTCACGGACCCAGAGCCCCAATCACTCCCTTGTCAAGGCCTCCATCTAACTGTAACACTAAATTCGCTCACATAGGCATGACTCCCAGCGACTGTGGACTTTTCTATTCATTTCTATGCTAGTGACCTCGCATTCTGAGCCATTTATTTAGGGCTACGACTCAGGCCATTGCCTAGAAATCAATGAGACTTATAGAAATGATGAATAACATAGAAAGAAAGCTTCCAAACCAAAATTGAACAAGGACTTGACCTAGCCCCTCCCAACCAGGATTGGAGTTTCGTCAAACACATGATGAACATGCAACCTATAGGTCAGGAATGCATATATGAAAATAAGGATCTGAAACTTATCTGAGGCTTAAAAATAGGTACTAATGCTTTCTTACAATAGTTTTCATAACACCAATTAGGTCATTAATTCATTAACCAAACATTCATTAATTAAAATGTGATAAGATCCATACTTAAATCTATTATATAACCATGCTTATAACTGACATATAACCAGATAGATTATTATGAATATAATTGATAACGAATATAACAAATATAATTATTAAATAGTCAATTAAGGATTATGTAAGTAGTCATTAAGTTAGTGAAAGGGCATGTCTAAGGGACATGCCCAGTCATGAAAGGTCACCTGCGTAGGTATATAAGAAGGGCCTCATTATAACATTTTATCATATATTTATCTATCTCATATCTTTTATAATATAGTATTTGTATCCTCATGGATATCCTTGTATTCCAAGTGTTCTAGAGTATTTAAAGCTTGAGAAGGAACTTTGTTCGCTTCATTTGGTATCAAAGCAGTTCGAGCCTTTGACTGCTTAAGCACTGCACAGAGCCACGCTCCTTGATCCAGGTCTTTGACTATAAAAATCGTCAACCTTGTTGTCGTCATGACTGGAGTGTTTTGCTATCAATTTTGGAGTTTCTCCATTTTTTCCACTAGGCCTTTGGCCATAATAAAAAAAAAAGAGAAAAAAACAAACCAGAGAATTTTTGAAAAGAAATATAAAAAAAAGGGGAGAATAATTTATATAAAAAAATTGAAGAAATATTAAAAAAGGAAGAATTTATATTAAAAACAATAAAAGAGAGAAGGAAAGTCAAAGTATATTAAAAAGAAAAAGCAAGAGATATATATAAAGAAATATATATACGTACATACCAAGACAATTTAAAATTAAAAAGGAAAAAGAAATAAGAAAGAGTAGGCAAGGTTATTTTGATTATTCTTTCAGTGGTTTACAAGCTCGTGGTTTTGGAAGCCCATGGTAATTTCCCATGGTATTTGCAAGGTAAAATAAGAAGTAATGGAATAAAAAATCTCTTGTGAATGGTAATTTTACTTTTACGTGGAGAAATACACATAAGAGGACATATATTTTATAGGTGAATATATGTGAATAGCCACGTTTCACTAGGGTTGTAACCTTTCAACAACAAAAAAAGAGTTAAAAAAAAATCAATTGTTAAAAGACTATATATATATAAATTTAATTAATTAAATTATTAAAAAAAAAATTGAAGGAATAATAACCTCATTAAAAAGAAAAAGAGAAAGTTAGGAAGGGTTACCTTAAAAACCCTAAAAACTCAATTCAACAGACAAAATGAAATCAATCATCAATGAAAAGGAAATTAAATCCAATTCGGAAAGGAAAGAAGGAGGATTTCCTGAAAATTATAGTATTTTAACAAATACAAGATGAAGAAATTATTATCCATAAAACTTTGAGGATAAAGTTCTGAAGGAAGGGCCAATTCATAACAAATAAATAAATAAAAGTTGATATATTAAATTGTGATGAAAGCAAATGAAGAAAATGGTGCGTGATTGAACTGAAGAAAAGTATCAACTATAAGCTTTGAGGACAAAGATTTTGAAGGAAGGGCAATGTTATGAATATAATTCATAACGAATATAACAAATATAATTATTAAATAGTAAATTAAGGATTATGTAAGTAGTCATTAAGTTAATGAAAGGGCATGTCTAAGGGACATGCCCAGTCATGAAAGATCAGCTAGCCTTTGGCTCCTTTACTGCTGCCTCGATACTGTCAGTCCTCGTTGCCCATGTCGGCCTCATAAATCTTGCACCTGCACTCCCAAATAGGTTTCCCCTTTGATTCAACTGTGTGGGCTGCGTCGGAGGTTCAGATATCTTCTTAACAGCCCCGCCTCTTCTTCCCTTAGCCCTCCGAGCCACAGCAAGCAACACTCTCTTCCGCAAGGAGCAGGATGCGATTGCC
Source organism: Pinus albicaulis (assembly GCA_034641835.2). NCBI lineage: Eukaryota > Viridiplantae > Streptophyta > Pinopsida > Pinales > Pinaceae > Pinus > Pinus albicaulis. The sequence continues at coordinate 102,225,229 of CM076581.1, forward strand.
CCTGTAGACTGCTCAAGGTCCCCTCCTCGGTGCAATGCGGTTTGGATACTTTCAAGCGAGCTGTCCAGCTGCAAGCCCAGATCTTTTTTCTCATGCCGGCACATGCCCCTCTTCCACCCTACGCTTCTGCTTTCTCCCCCAGCAACCACATTCTTGGGCAACCGTAGGATGCAACTTCCCATCACGCGTAAGGAGATAGCCCTTTAGTGCCACGTGCCCTCCAAAATCATTCCAACTTACTACTCTGGCAGTAAGGAACCCCCAAATCCCCCGCCACAGGCATTTCGGATTCAGATTATTCTTCTTACGGGAAAAATCCTGCTTTTGTGGGTCCAATCCTCATACCTGGTGCTTCACCTCTTAAAGGCTCTGGAACTCAGGTTGGGAATGCCCTCCTACTCTCTGCATCTCCTTCACGCAGGTAAAAAACTCGATGAATATCTCCCTATTTCATTTTACAGTTTAGGAAATAATGCTACAATGTGTATTTCCCTCCGTTTGAGGTGATGCGCAGCAGGGAAATCCTTTGCACCCAACGGTTTCTCTAAAAAATAATCCATTAATGCTCAGCCGTCCAATCAATCTCCTCCTCCCCTGGAGGCTCCCAAGCCTTTCTTGGTAGAAAAAATGGAGGAAGCGCCATCAGCAGAAATCTCCCACCTGGATCTGGAAGAGCAGCTTCAATTCTTTGCAGAAAATGCCATCATATGTATATTCAATGAACTCTGGCCCCACACAGAAGACTTATATAGATGGATTCAATCCACTTGGACCAAAATCTGCAAGGTCATTTTCTGCTCTTAGGGCTTCTTCATCGTTATTTTTGCTAACAGCAAGGAATACCAAACAACTCTCAGAGGTGGTCATTGGTTCTGGCGAAAAGCAGGGCTATTCCTAACCCCCTGGTTCCCAAATTTTGATCCCTCCATGGTAGTCATCACCAAACTTCCGATCTTTGTGAGGCTTCCTAACTTGCCTACTCACCTTTGGCACTATGAGGTCTTCCAAGCCATTGGAAACTCTTTGGAATGCTTTCTTGCTACAAATCCCTCGAGAGGCCTGAAGGGTCTCTACACCTACGACAGAATATGTACCAAGATTGAAAACAATAAAGGCTTACCTTACCAGATCATTCTCAAAGTCGGGGATTTCTCTTGGTCATAGAATTTAGACCATGAAAACACAGCGTTCCACTGCTGGCATTTCCATCAAACCAGACATCTTCAGAATTCTTGCGCTCTATTTCTAGCCCAACAGAAAAGAACTATTGACAAACCAAAAGATAAAATATGGAAACCCTTTGACCCACCCCCCATGGAGGACATTGAGTCCTCCACCTCAGATGATGAAGCATGTAAATCAAATCATGAGATTGCTACTCTGCAGCAATCACATTCCTTGATCATCCTCAATGATCCCCCTGCCTCCTCAAATCTTAAGAAATGCACACATGATTCCAACTCCTCCAACTCAAACAAAGAATCTCCTCCATTGATCAGCAACAATCTTTAAGTGGTTTCAATCCACCCGCCCCCCGACGCCTGGGTTAAAGTCACAAAAAATAAAGGAAAAAAAATTGTATTGCAGACTCTATCCTCTCTGGATAGAGCTCTTTTTGTGTCTTATTGTCTCCTCTTTCTCTTCTTCTTCTTCTCTTTACAACATTGTGAAATCATGGCATATCTCTAATTTTTCATGCTCCCGCGTTTTCGTGCTTCTCTTAATTGTAACTCCTTATGTACCATGATCTTTTAGTAGAACCAGTCCTTATTTATTTACAAAAAAAAAAAAATACATATAACTAGATAGATAAGAATGATACAACATCCATTAAATTCAGATAATAACAAGTATAATTACTCATCAAGACAATATTAACTTAGATTTTATTAACCATATGAAAAATCCAACCAAGTCAGGGACTCCCATGGACCACACAACCATAGATTGAGCTAAACCAAATATTTCTTTCAGCCAAAAACCCTCGTGCCATATTCCAAGCATGAATGTGGGATATTATCAGATAAAAAAATTGATAAACAACCAAGAATACAAAGGTTATACCACCTCCACCCTCACCATATAGTGATCTCACCTAAACAAATTTCAAGATCACATAACCAAACTGAGTTTGGATGCCTCAAAATTCCTTCACCATCCCTTGAGGAATTTTTCTTGCCTCCACCGACCTGTTGAGGGCTTCTCGTAGAAAACCATCCCCACCCTAAACTGTTGGGATTTTCCTGAGCCCAGCTCACCTAGTTCCAAAAACTCCTGGAAATCCAAATCTCAACCAAGAAAGAATCCCATCTCACCATGTCTATCTACAAATGGCAAGGCAATGCTAAACCATTTTTGAACCCGAAAAAACCCATGCCAATGATAGAAAAATATTCAAATACGCACATGCACATACCAAGCATGCGAAAAAAATCTAGGAAATCATACATGCAACCTATTACCTACAAGTATTCCCGCGGAAGCTGCTTGATCAAAACTTTCCTTATTTGATCCTTCCTTTCCTTTGCCTTTATTGTCCTTCCTTTTCTTTCCTTTCTTGCCTTCTCTTCTTGGTTCTCTTATCCGCTATGAAAAAAATCTGAAACCGAACTCACAAAAGGATAACCAGCCAAAAGGTGTGAACTAATCCTTAGAAGCCTTTTTACTATTGATGACTCTAATTTCCTCATTTTACTTAATTTTCCTTCAATTTCCTCCCCACATGCAACTTGTGACCTTTCACCTTCCTTTTCTCCTATTTTCCTTTATTTTCATAAATACATTTCATTAATGCCTTTTTTCCTTTTCCAATGCCTTTTCCAATTTCCCCTTGGCCATAATACACAACAAGTTATTCCCACTAGGATATTTTTCCCAACATTTAGCTTAGAATATGTGTCCCATGACCTTGGTCTTATTTTTCCTTTATTAACTTTCTTACATGAAATTTTTACCCAGGGTTGTTACATAATGTAGGAATGATAGAAGATACTCCATATGTGAATGGTTACGGGGGACCCATCTACCCCACTGAGATGTGGCACTCTCACTAGACATAGGATGAGAGAACAAGGAAAAGTGTTTAGAAGAAAAATCTCTCAACTACATAAGTACGAGGTAAAAAGGGTTGGAAAAAGGTGGGTTGACATGTAGGTGGGTTGTCACTCCTCCCTGAAGCCTTCCCAAGTGAATCCCTCCATAATAGTATTATATTCTCTCATGAAATCAATGTGGCTGGAGAGAAAAACCTCATATGATGCATGTAGAAGCTTCTCCTTGAGATTAGAAGCTCTAGTCAAGAATATCTTATTCTGACAATAGATGACCTCATCTCTCACTGCATATCTCTCATCTGACAACTTACCATCAATTACTCTACATGTGAAGAGATCCTTGGAGTATTCCACGAACAGCTGGGATCTCCAATAAGGATCTATACTCAATAATGATAGCCTAGCTAGTCTGCAATGTAAAGCACTTGCCATGTTGCTACCCTCTTCTTTGACATATCCCATGCCAAATTCATATGTTGGGATGTTGTTATCCTACCTCTGTTGCCCCTCGTGTAGCTGCTCCTGCTCAAGCAAAGGTTGAATTTTTTGGAGGTTAGCCTTCCATAGGAAGCTATAACCCGTCCAAAACCTTCTGAGTTTGGCCAATGTATGTATGAATGGCCACCATCCTCTACCATATGTGCAAGTATCTTCTGGTTGTCCAAATCCATGGAGTGGTCTCCTTGCACCATGATGGTGCCGTCATCCATCCGTGAAACATATTTTCTCAGCGCAAGATGTTTGGTGAGATTTGGTAATACAGGTATTGGGGTAATGTCTCCCTCCTCCTTGAGCCTACCCAAGACTCTCTGCCTTGTTCCAAGTCCTCCCAAGGTCCTCATCCCTCTTGGATATATGAGTGGTGCAACCTGTTGTGATATATCTCCCTTCAAATCTTGTTCTGGAGGCCTTCCTGGTGGAATGCCTCTAAACAGTAATGTGTCATGGGCCAAGGTCAACTGCATTACTGAATGGGTTGTTGGATCCTTGATTACACTGAATAAATCCAACTCTATTTCCTATGTGGGAACTGTATGAGAGGGATAAGTGTCCATGCCCCTAATCACCTGATGCTTACCACTCTTTTTATCTTTCCACTCCATCTATAAAGTCTCCCAATCTGTGGTGACCTTCCCCAAAGTAATCAACCACTGCACACCCAATATCACATTGGTGTTAGGGATGTCAACCATAAAGAACTGATCATTCAAGGTATATGTCCCCATGGTGACAGATAATGCAGGAACATACTCCATGCACTGCATGGTTCTAGCTCCTGCGACCAAAACTAAAAATCCCTCAAAGTCACCAGTAGGTATTTTCCTCCTCTGCACTAACTGGGCATCAGTAAAGTTGTGGGTAGCCCCATTGTCAATCAGCATTGATACCCTTTTATCCTGAATGGAACCTCAAACCCTCAAATTCAAGTACTTGGGTGCTCTCCGAAAATATGTAAGGGCCCCTCCAATTAGAGAAAATGCCCCATTCCCACCTCCTGGTGGTGGTGGATCCTCTCCTGTTATCCCAACATTGTGACCTCCTTCTGGTTCCTCTTCCTCCTCCTCTTCATCATCAGAGGATACCTCTATATAGTGTACCTTCCCTACTGCACATATATGTCCAGGTGCCCATGGTTCTTTGCATGTGAAGCAAAGCTTTCTTCTCCTCAAGTCCCTTTGGAAATCATCACTAAGAGGTCCTTTGTTTTGGAACTCCTTTAAAGGAGGAGCCTTCACATATTTTCCCTTTGATGGGAAAGTGGGATTTTGCTGAAATGTTGCCTTTGCCCTTGGCAAGGCATCTTGTAGATATATATCCCTTTCAACAACATCTTGAAGGGTAGTTGGCTTGTTTTATTTAACCAACCCATGTAGAGGCTCTTCTAGTCCATCAATAAACATATATACCCTCCTAGTTGCAGATAAATCAAGAAACGTAACAGAAAGTTGTAAAAATTCATAAATGTAAGTTTCTAGATTACGTGACTGTTTGAGCTTCGCTAGCTCAATAAAAGGTGCCACCGGGTCCCTTCGATCAAACCACTCCACCAACCTCCTGGTGAACTGTAAATATGAAGTCACATTGGAATGCCCCAATGTAGAAAGACCATGAAACCACCAATCATGTGCCTCACCCTCAAGGTGCAGCGCTACTATTTTGATGGCTCCTGTTGAACATGTAAGCATTCCGTTAAATTTCGTTAAATTCTGACAAAAAATCCCCTTTAAACCCCCTCTTTTTGGCCTATGTTGAACATGTCAGCATTCTATTAAATTTCATTAAATTCTGACAAAAAATCCCCTTTAAACCCCCTCTGTTTGGCCTAAAACAAAAAATCATTTTTTCGTCTATCGTTCCCCTTTTCTAAACTCCAAATGGCATTAAAAAGGGCACAAACCCACACTTGAAAATATATATGGTCTAGCGCCTTTCGGTCCTAGCCCCTCAGTCTTTTTCTCTACGTAACCTGGGTGTTAGACCAAGCCACAACCCGAAAGGCACTTATCAAATACGTATCGGGCGCATTTTGAGCCGTCGATCTGTGAAAATCGGATGGCGTTCGTTCAAACTCAGTCACGCCCATAGCCCACCTGCCTACCATACGATCAAGCCGTAAGATCAACGGCCCTGAGTTTATCTGTCCTGGTGGTCCCTGCGCCCGAACACTCTTCAAAACCCGCCGGTTTTCATTGCACCGTCTTTCGGAGGCGGGCGGTATTTCTCAAATCGGAGCGATTCCATACATCGTGCACCACGTGTCTCAGCGTATGGCTCAAAAACCGCTCTCCATCGCACGTTATTGTTCGGCAAAAGATACGACGCGATATTCATGACAACCGTTCAATCTGGAGGTCTTCATCCAACGGTCGTCGCACTCCGAAGCTGCACGACTGTTAGTCCATGTCAACGGTGCCTCTGGCCCACCATCTCATTGCCCTCTGATGCGTTTTCAATCGTTGATCTAGATTTGAGATCGAATGGTCCAGATCATCTGCATACCCTTCCATTGACTCGGTCCTCCTCCACATCATCATCCCACATGTTTATCACATTTTTCCTCCACCATTTTTATATTCCATTCACATGTTATATTTTAATGTTTTGCATTATAACTTTGGCCAGCCCATCCACCATTTTTCCACTACATGTTTCATCGTCACCCCACATACTTCTGCCATTTCATCGTGCTGCATTGCTACACAGTCATCCCCACTGCATCGCCGTCCCCATGCATTTGTTTTCTTGACAAGTTTGCGGGTTTTGCAGGTTACAGCGGCAGAAAACTATCTTGATTCACAGTCTCTATTACTGTGATAGAGGACACATCAAAGGACCATCTCCAGGAGTTGAAATTGTGAAGAAAGGCTTGGGAAGATATGCCGACAAGACTTCCATTAAAGATGCAGGGTTAAAATCTGTCAAACCCTGCAGAGCCATTCAAAGCACAGACTATGCAGATGAAGATATTAATGTTGCGGCAAAGAGTATCAGTGGGAGATTAGAGGAATTCAACCTTCAACATTAAATATTTTAAGCCATAATTCAGGGTTTTGAAGGCAGAGGGTACCATTCATAGAAAACATACGCTAAAGCTTTCTTTTCAGCACCATTTTTCTTCAGGAAAGGATGGAATTTCTATGTGGTTTTATTCCTTTGCCGTGTTCCTGAAGAGTTTTCTACCCAGCGCATTTATTTCTGTAAGTAGGTAGTAAAGTAAAAACAACATTATAAAGTCATCAAGAAGTATGGGCGTGCATGTTTCCACCATTTTGTTTTAATTAGGCAAATTAAATTTTCATCACCAAATCCCTTTTGGGGTTTTCTTGTTCTCATATAAAGCTCTCGAAGAACAGATGATTTAGGGTTCCAGATTTTATCAGAAAATTATGCAGTGAAAGGTTTTTGTATACATTTTGTAGAACTCTTGTATGAAGGCTCAGAACCCATAGGGTCTCAGTGAGGAGGAGTTCCATCTGTTAAAGAGGATTCTGGTCTTTGGTATTTCACAATGTGTAACTTTCTCTCTTATGTGTTATTTTAATATATCATTTCATTTCATCCATCTTTCCCGTATCATGTTTTGGAATGCGAGTGGCTCGCTGATTTTTGGTATGGATTTATTCTAGTTGATACCCATGCTCAAATTAGTCAAGCGCTTTAAATATGGCTCATGCATGATATTCTGTTCCACTATTCATCTAAACCGTATTTCTGCTATATTAGTTTCTTTGGGAGGGTGTTTTTAAAACTCTATTGTCATGTATGGATTCTTAGATTGGTAAGCCCATGCATGGTGGTATTATGTATCTGGATATCAGCTCAATGTTAACTAGTATCTTCTCAATATTTCATTCACTACATACACCTTCTGATAACTTATTTCTGTGAGGTATCTCTGAATCGACCCGCTTTACAGTAAGCTATCTCTGAATTGTCTGTTGCTTTTATATTGGAGTTTTGTATATTGCCTCTGCAATATCCCTTTCTCTGTGTCAGTTTTTGAAGGTCTTGGTCCCATTCAGATTAATTTTCCTTGTTTTACAATAGATAGCATGAGAGCTTGTTATTGATAACTCCCTCTGTTATACCATATGCTCCTTGCTATATAAGATGTCCTAGGCACTGGTCTATCACAACTCTAGGTTGTCTCTAGGAACGACAACATCTTTTTGGCACCATTGCTGGGGAAAAATTTGAGAAATTTTAAATCCCTGGGCCTCGAAAAAATCTAATTCACTCTTCAAGTAGGTGAGTATGAAGATTTGAGAGTTGTAGATCCCTCACCTTGGCGACTCCACATTTGTTTATTTGATAAATCTATTTGCAGTCCTGGCTCCTCAAAAGCCACACTTGAGTTCAGATACGTCTAAGCCAAAGACACCTTCAGTGTCTGACCCTGAAAAGATCATACATAGAAGAAATTGGAGGGAAATAAAATCAGTCCACTCTGAAATCCCTGAATTATCTATAGAAGACTTTCCATCCTCTTCTTCTCAAGAAGCTCAAGTGCCAAATCCCGACTCCACTGTGGGAGATACCGATTATTACTATTCAGATAGCCCACCCCGAGGAGGTGTCAAAAATAAATATTGTTTTCACCCTACTCCCGAGGTTGAAGAGGTTAAAGAAGTCACTGAAGTATCAACTGTTAGCAGACCATTATTCCCCTCAACACCTCAGCCTTTTGTTCATTACATTCCTATTATTATTCATACTCCACTTCCTCCTCCTCCTCCTCTTACTCATCAAACTATTGCACTACCTCCACCCCCTCCAATGGAAAATGTTCCAGGCTTCTTGCTAAATAAATATGCCCCTCTGGCATTACCCCAAGTGTTGAATGATTTGCCACAAGATTATTTGAATATTTTACCCCGATTCAATGGGGAAAATGAGATTGATGCTCAAAAACATCTTGAGGTATTCTGTGCTTTTGCAGAGAATTTTAATGTGGAACATTTAGATGTGGTCTTAAGGCTTTTTGTCCAATCTCTTGATGGCGAAGCTCGAAAGTGGTTTAAGACATTGGTTAGTTGTTCTATTACCACTTGGGAAATAATGGAGGATACTTTTCTCAGAAAATGGGGAGAGAAGAAAGACCATGGAAATTGTCTTACTGAGTTCAATACACTCAAGAAAAGACATAGTGAGGGGGTATCAGAATTTATCAAGAGATTTAATAAATTTTATTTGAATCTTCCTGTTGATATGAAACCACATCAAACTGCTACCAAAGTTATTTTTGTAGCAGATTTTGATTCAGAATTTGGTTTCTCTCTCAGAGAAAGAAAACCTGCTACTTTGGATGATGCTCAGTCAGACGCACTAGAGTTGGAAGCAAACTTTGCCTCCACTGGTAAATCAAACGGAAAATCTGAACAAGATACCAGAAGAAGGGGAAAAGAGGAGGTGTCCACCTCTTATCAAGATAGAGACTCAGCTAATGACATAATTGAATAAATGAGCAGAATGATCAAGAACCTTTCTGGTAAACTGGTCAAGCTTGAATTGGAGACCAAGAATTCAGCCCCCAAGAGTTTCCACAATGCTCAAAACAAAGGTTACAATCCTCAATACAGGAAACCACCCCTGCAAATATTGCCAAGGGAAACAAAAGAACAACAAGATCAAGTACCACACCCATTGTACCTAGAAGGTCCAGTAGATGATTCTACTGAAGACACTACCTATGGACTGGAGGATGCAAATCTTGCCTTTTCAAATAGTGATGGAAAAGAATGCCCTTTGTAGGGAAATGATGGAGCTGAGTGCTCATTGCAAGAAGAAGAAAAGGCCAGAGACACAGAAGACGCAGAAATTGATCATTATTGTAAACAATTTGCTAATTTCATGCAAGCACAATTCAATAGAAGATATGATCTCAGATCTTCTAGGAAGAGGACTCATGCTCAAGATCAAGAAGAAGAGCTATCCCAGAAGGAAGCACCTGCTCAGAAGGAATCAACAGTGCAGAAAGTCATAGACAAAGGTAAGGGCCCTCTACACAAACCTTTGCAGTCTAATGATCAAATTCTTTCCTCGTCCAAAGTAGTCATTCCTCCTAATACCAAGTCTGTGTCAAAAGAAGTCAAGCACTCTGTTTAAAATAAAGAGTCAAATAGGTTGTATTAGAAAAATCTCCCCCTGTTTTCAGTCTGCAAAAGGAACTTGAAAAAGTCAAAATCCCAGTTCCCTTGACTGAACTATTAAAGCAACCTGCATATCAATCCCAAGTCACCTCTTTCATACTCCCTCTAGAAGCTATACTCACTCCAGATAGTCTCAACCTTCAAGAAGAAAGACCCATGGTTGTCTTTGGTCCACATGTTGAGGAATTAGATGCTTCTACTCCTCCCTTTTATGTGTCTCTAGCGATTCATGACCTGCTATTACATAATTGTATGCTAGATTCTGGAGCTTCCCATAATCTATTGCCTTTGTCAGTCATGGAACAACTATGATTAAAAATTACCCATCCATACAAATACCTCTATTCATTTGATTCCAAAAGAGTTAAATGCTTGGCGATGATCAAGGATTTGGTGGTCAACTTGGCCCAAATCCTAGCAAAAAGTGTGGTAATGGACATCATGGTGGCTGAAATCCCAGCCCACTTTGGCATGTTACTGTCAAGGTCCTGGGGAACAAAGATTGGTGGGTCAATCAAGTTGGATTTAACATATTCCACTATCCCAGTTTTTGGTGGCCAGGAGAGGAGGTTGTACAAAGAGACTAGATTTGTCAAGATGGTGACTAAGGCTGACAACTTTGTAAATTCACCAGTCTACAGTAAAGAACGATATTTCTCATGCTTGATGCTGGAAGAAGATCAATATTTTTCTCATGATCCATCCTTCTGTCAGACCAAGACTGAGCAACCCTCAGGGAGCAATGAAGCAGGAATCTGGACACTTCATTTTGATGGATCAAATTCAAGAGAAGGTAATGGAGCTGGAATATTATTGATTTCTCCTACAGGAAAATGGGTTCCATTGTCATTCAAGCTAGAATATGAAGCTACTAATAATGTGTCTGAATATGAAGCACTTCTGTTAGGATTGCAGACAGCCAGGAACATGAACATACAAAGTTTAAAAGTTTTGGGAGATTCAGAACTGGTGGTTAAATAAGTCAGGAATCAATGTCAGACCAAACATCCTAGGCTGAGGGCTTACAGGAATGAAGTTTGGGACATGGTGGAAAATCTCTTCCTGGCATTCAATATCCAGTTCATGCCCCGAGAACAGAATAGGATGGTTGATTCCCTTGCTGTGGCTGCTAGTACATTTCGACCACTGCAGAACCCTCTTTTAAGATATGAAATGGAGGTGCGTTACCGGTCGTCAATCCCAGATAACATCAAACACTGGCAGGTATTTGAGGATGAAGAACAGATGAAGAGATTCCTGGAAACAGTAGGAGAATTCTCCAATATGGAGATTAATGCTGGTGAAGAAGAAGGAGAGCCTGAAGACACTTCAGAAAGAAACTGGGAGGAGAAAATGATAGGTAATAAAGTGTTGCAGTTGAAGGGAAACATTATACCCAGAGGGCTAGTTCCTCTAGAAATATTATTTGACAAGAATGATGTCCCACTACAGCCAGGCAAAGTGGTAGAAGAAAATCAGGTAGAAGACCTGAATATTGGTACTGAAGTTGATCCCAAAATTGTCAAATTGTCCAAGAAAGTCCCAGAAGAATATAAAAGGCTATATCAAAAATTATTTCAGTCTTACAAAGATGTGTTTGCATGGTCCTATCAGGATTTGAAAACTTTTGACATCAGTATTATGCAGCACAAAATTGCACTGAAGGAAGATGCAAAGCCTCACAAGCATAAGCTCAGACAAATAAACCCCCTGCTGCTCCCTTCCATTGAGAAGGAAATTAAGAAGATGTTAAAGGCCAAAATAATTGTGCCATTAAGGTACTATGAATGGGTGGAAAACCTAGTCCCTGTCCGAAAGAAGAATGGAGAAATAAGGCTGTGTGTAGATTTCAAAAATTTAAACAGAGCATCCTTAAAGGATAATTATCCTCTGCCTAAGATGGATCATATCCTGCAGAAGGTGGTTGGAGCTTCTAGGATGTCAATGATGGATGGATTCTCTGGTTATAACCAGGTGGCTGTGCTTCCAGAAGATCAAAAGAATAATTCTTTCACCACACCATGGGGTACATTTATGTATGCTAGGATGCCTTTTGGATTGATTAATGCAGGGACCACTTTTCAGAGGGCCATGGACATTACTTTTGTTGGGGAGCAATATACATTTCTGGTAGTCTACCTTGATGATATCACTATATTTTTAAAGAATGATACTAAGCACATTGAACATCTGCGTAGAACCTTTGAGAACTGCAGAAGGTATGGTCTCTCTCTAAACCCTCAGAAGTCTTTATTTGCATTATAAGATGGAAAAATTTTGGGACACATTGTGACTAAAGATGGGGTGAAGATAGATCCTAAGAGGGTAGAGGTTATAAATGGTATTGATCTTCCCAGAAATAAGAAGGAAGTGCAAGTATTCCTAGGGCGTATTAATTTCCTGAGAAGGTTTATTCCTAACTATGCTAAAATAGTTAGACATATAACGGACATGCTGAAGAAAGATAATGAAGTTAAATGGTCCCAGGAATCACAAGAGGCATTTATCAGGATAAAAAATGCTTTTGCAGAAGCCCCTATTCTAGCGGGACCAGATTATGCTAAACCTTTCATGATCTTTTCTTTTTCATCACCTCATACAATAGCAGGAGTTTTATTGCAGAAAAATGAGGAGGGATAAGAGAAGCCCATAGCTTTCTTCAGTTAGGTGCTCCGTGATGTAGAATTAAAGTACAACATATTAGAAAAGCAAGAATATGCCCTAGTGAAATCCCTCAAAGCATTCCGCGTATATATCTTACAGTCCCATACCACTGCATTTGTGCCTACAACTGCATTAAAAGATATTCTTATTCAGGGGGATAGTGAAGGAAAAATGGGGAAGTGGATTGCCAAGATACAGGGGTATGAATTAGACATCCGCCCTACTAAGTTGATCAAAGGACAGGGGCTTGTCAAAATGCTATCTGAGTCAAACTATCAAGCTCTGGGCATAAATTTTTCCATAATAGCAAGTGAGGTATCTGAGGAGAAAGAAGAGCAACAGGGAATTGCGGTAGCTACTCCAGAAACACATATAAAGTACCTCACCAGTCAGTGGTACAAAGAGATAGTAGAATATCTCCTCACACTTAGCTTCCCTCCAAGCTATGATAAAGATAAATACAAAACACTAAGATTGAAGTCACAGAAGTATATAGTCGCCAATGGCCAGCTATACTGGCGAGATCCCTCAGGCATCCTACTCCTATGTCTCACAGAGGATGAGGTAGAGATTATTATAGCTGAATTTCATGAAGGAATCTGTGGGGGTCACTACAGCTGGAGGGCCACTGCTCACAAGATCCTGAAGGCTGGTTTTTATTGGCCCAAGCTTTTTGGAGATGTTTTTGCCCAGGTAAGAGCTTGTGAAAAGTGTCAAAAATTTGTTGAAAGACAAAAGTTGGCACCTCTTCCCATGATTCCCGTGCACGTGGATGAACCATTCAGATAATGGGGAATTGATTTTATAGGTGAAATACATCCTCCATCAAGTGGTCAGCATAAGTGGATTTTAATGGCCACTGATTATTTCACCAAATGGGTGGAATCCATACCTGCGAGGAATGCCACAGATACTGTGATAATAAAGTTCATGGAAGAAAACATCATATCCAGGTTTGGTTGTTTTTCCAGAATAGTGACTGATAATGCACAGGCTTTCAAGTCTGCAAAGTTTGTGAGTTTCTGCCAGCAATATAACATCACACTAAGCCACTCTACAGCCTACTATCCACAAGGAAATGGCTTAGCAGAATCTTCCAATAAAACCCTAGTAAGGGCATTGAAGAAGGCTGTAAATGAAAATCAGAGAAATTGGGATTCCCAATTGAAATTTTCTCTATGGGCCAATAGAATTACCAACAAGAGAGCAACTAGGAAATCCACATATGAACTAGTATATGGGAGGGCAGCAGTATTTCCTATTCAATTAGCCCTGCTAGTAGCCCGATTCATGCAGAAAAGTCAAGAAGAGCCTGATGATATGACCAGGAGAATAAACTAGCTGGTGGAATTGGAAGAAACACGCAATCAGGTGAATCAAAGGCTGACAGAGTATCAGGAGAAGATGAAATACCTTTTTCATCAGCATGCTAAGGACCGGAATTTGCAGATTGGTGATCTAGTGCTCAGATGGGACATCCGGAGGGCTGAAAAAGGAAAACATGGTAAATTTGATCCACTTTGGTTCGGTCCTTTCAAGATTGTGGAGCAGGGAGGTAACAATACTTTCGAGTTGGAAAATTTACAGGGCGACCTGCTTGACGCCCCTGTAAATGGTTATTTTCTTAAACCCTACATCCAATTCTGATTCAGGCAGAGATGGCCCGATGTATTATACTGTAAAGTAGTTTGTTTTCACTCTTGTTTCAAATAATGTGGGTGTTGTGATGAGTCATGAAAAGAAAAATGGAAGTGCTGAAGAGCAGTGTCCGCATAGAAGATTTACCTGTGGTCTGCGAAGTTCTCGACGTGTCCAGGGATGAATGTGTCATCCCCAGGTGGAGCCAATGTTGAACATGTCAGCATTCTGTTAAATTCCATTAAATTCTGACAAAAAATCCCCTTTAAACCCCCTGTGTTTGGCCTATGTTGAACATGTCAGCATTCTGTTAAATTCCGTTAAATTCTGACAAAAAAGCCCCTTTAAACCCCCTCTGTTTGGCCTATGTTGAACATGTCAGCATTCTGTTAAATTCTGTTAAATTCTGACAAAAAATCCCCTTTAAACCCCCTCTGTTTGGCCTAAAAAAAAAATTCGTTTTTTTGTCTATCGTTCCCCTTTTCTAAACTCCAAATGGCATTAAAAAGGGAAAAAACCCACACTTGAAAATATATGCGCCTTTCGGCCCTAGCCCCTTAGTATTTTTCTCCACGTAACCTAGGTGTTAGACCAAGCCGCAGCCTGAAAGGCGCTTATCAAATACGTATCGAGCGCATTTTGAGCCGTCGATCTGTGCAGATCATACGACATTCGTTGAAACTCCATCGCACCCATAGCCCACCTTCCTACCGTCCGATCAAGCTATAAGATCAATGGCCCTGAGTCTATCTGTCCTGGTGGTTCCCGCGCCCAAACACTGTTCAAAACCCGCCGATTTTCATCGCACCGCCTTTCAGAGGTGAGCGATATTTCTCAAATCAGAGCGATTCCATACATCGTGCGCCGCGTGTCTCAGCGTACGGCTCAAAAACCGCTCTCCATTGCACATTATTTTTCGGCAAAAGATACTGCGTGATAGTCATGACAGCCGTCCGATCTAGAGGTCTTCATCCAACGGTCGTCGCACTCCGAAGCTGCACGAGTGTTAGTCCATGTCAACGGTGCCCCTGGCCCACCATCTCATTTCCCTCCGATGCGTTTTCAACCGTCGATCTCGATTTGATATCGAACGGTCCAGATCATCTGCATACCCTGCCATTGACTCGGTCCTCCTCCACATCATCATCCCACGTGTTTATCGCATTTTTCCTCCACCATTTATATATTCCATTCACATGTTATATTTTAATGTTTTTCATTATAACTTTGGCCAGCCCATCCACCATTTTTCCACTGCATTTTTCATCGTCACCCCACATACTTCCGCCATTTCATCGTGCCTCGTTGCTACACAGTCATCCCCACTGCGTCGCCGTCCCCATGCATTTGTCTTCTTGACGAGTTTGCGGGTTTTACAGGTTACAGTAGTGGAAAACTACCTTGATTCACAGTATCTATTACTGTGATAGAGGACACATCAAAGGACCATCTCCAGGAGTTGAAATTATGAAGAAAGGCTCGGGAGGATATGCCGACAAGACTTCCATTAAAGATGCAGGGTTAAAATCTGTCAAACCCTACAGAGCCATTCAAAGCACAGACTGTGCAGATGAAGATATTAATGTTGCAGAAAAGAGTATCAGTGGGAGATCAGAGGAATTCAACCTTTAGCATTAAAGATTTTAAGCCGTAATTCAGGGTTTTGAAGGCAGAGGGTACCATTCGTAGAAAACATACTCTAAAGCTTTCTTTTCAGCACCATTTTTCTTCAGGAAAGGATGGAATGTCTATGTGGTTTTATTCCTTTGCCGTGTTCCTGAAGAGTTTTCTACCCAGCGTATTTATTTCTGTAAGCAGGTAGCAAAGTACAAACAGCATTACAAATTCATCAAGCAGTATGGGCGTGCACGTTTCTGCCATTTTGTTTTAATTAGGAAAATTAAATGTTCATCACCAACTCCCTTTTGGGGTTTTCTTGTTCTCCTATAAAGCTCTTGAAAAACAGATGATTTAGGGTTCCAGATTTTATCATAAAATTATGTAGTGAAAGGTTTTTTGTATACATTTTGTAGAACTCTTGTGTGAAGGCTCAGAGCCCATAGGGTATCAGTGAGGAGGAGTTCCATCTGTTAAAGAGGATTCTGGTCTTTGGTATTTCGCAGTGTGTAACTTTCTCTCTTATGTGTTATTTTAATATATCATTTCATTTCATCCATCTTTCCTGTATCATGTTTTGGAATGCGAGTGGCTCACTGATTTTTGGTATGGATTTATCCTAGTTGATACCCATGCTCGAATTAGTCAAGCGCTTTAAATATGGCTCATGCATGATATTCTGTTCCACTATTCATCTAAACCGTATTTCTTCTATATTAGTTTCTTTGGGAGGGTGTTTTTAAAACGCTATTATCATGTATGGATTCTTAGATTGGTAAGCCCATGCATGGTGGTATTGTGTATCTGGATATCAGCTCAATGCTAACTAGTATCTTCTCAATATTTCATTCACTACATACACCTTCTGATAACCTATTTCTGTGAGGTATCTATGAATCGGCCCGCTTTACAGTAAGCTGTCTCTGAATTGTCTGTTGCTTTTATATTGTAGTTTTGTATATTGCCTCTGCAATATCCCTTTCTCTGTGTCATTTTCTGAAGGTCTTGGTCCCATTTAGATTATTTTTTCTTGTTTTACAAGAGATAGCATGAGAGCTTGTTATTGATAACTCCCTCTGTTATACCATATGCTCCTTGCTATATAAGATGTCCTAGGCACTGGTCTATCAAAACTCTAGGTTGTCTCTAGGAATGACAACAGCTCCCATCTCTAGTACTTGGTTCAACTAGAAGTACATGTATATATTCTCTACCCAATATTTTTCTGTGCATTTGGATGACCCATGAAAAGCAGGCAAGAAGAATCTACCCATAGTCCAGTGAAGATCACTGTTCTGTATGAATCCTCCACCTATGTTGTGAGGCTGGGGTATGCTATTGTCCTTGATCTGACAAAACTCCTGAAAGCTCAAATGATATTTGAATATCTGAGATTGAGATTCGTACTGAAGAAAGTAATCTTCAAGAGTTTCTTGTTCTTGAAAACATCTATTTCCCACTGCTAAGAATGTAGGCATAGTGGAGCATTGGGAAACCTATTGCCTCACTAGTTGATCATGCCAGTGATGTGAAATGTCAGAGCCCTCTCCATGTAGAAACCCTTTAGAGGATTCCTTGTGTCTATCCATCCTCATATCCTTGATCTCTCTTGCAATATATTGCATGGTTTGAAGAAGAAGCTTTGGGAACTCCTTGTCATCCTCGTCTCCTAATATGGGATTTTTTCCCTTGTCTTCTCTATTATTTGCATAATGATATATCCAATTTCTATTGAGACACCTCTTCTCTCTTTCTATGAGAGGCTCTCCTTCTTCTGATGGCATATTGGCGAAATGCACAGGCTGAGTCAAGATTATGCTCTGATACCAATGTAATATCCCAAAATAGGAAAAGCAACAATATTGAACATAAAAATGTAAATAAGAAGCAAAAGTCAATAGTCCAAGATATGATCTGAATATAGATCCATTATATTATGAATGGAAGCAACAAAGGAATAAAAAACAAGGAGGAATAAGCCACCCAAACTAGATAAGACAAGCCTCCAATGAAAATATATGTCAAAACATAGAATGTTGCTGCAATGCAGAATGCTGAGAGACTAGACAACACATTCCCAATGGGTAAAATGCTTCTAAAAAGGTAAAACGATATGGATCTGATAATAAAGTGCTCAAAAAATTTCTGGGAATGGAGATCTAGGCTCCTAAACACCTTTCCAAGACAACCCAGAAAGGGCTTCCGGAAATACTCAAAATACAAATGGTGAACTACAACCCCAGGGATGACGATTTGCTGCATATAAATAGCTGGAAAGAGGTGATTTAAATGATGTAGAAAAGAATTAAGTATCCTCCAAATAGATTCTCCAAGTGAAATTTTGATCCCTTCACTGAAAATATAACTCCCCAAATGATGTACTGAAACCACCCCTACAACTTCCCTCTGAAATAATGTAGTCTATGAGGGAAAATGCAATGTAGGAGATGATAATAGATTGGCTTGGTGAAAAATGGTGAAATAATTCCCAAGGACCTCCCTTCGTGGCCTCCCAATGGAAAGAGTGCTTCCTCCACTGAAAACAAGATCAAAAAATGGCCCCGTAAACCCTCCATTGCTTCTACCCTACAACACAGCACAAACCTAGAAGAAACCATGCTGTAGAAGAATAATGAAGCTTGGCCTGATGGTGGAATGTGGAAATGTAGCTCAATAACCTCTCCCGAGTTGGAACTCAAACTCCCCCGAGGATGAGGGTGGGATTCCCGCTCGGGAACACCCTTGTGCTAAACATCACAGCAGTCTCCGCTAAAAAACTGAAGAGTGAAAGAAGTCATAATAGAGCATAAACATAATAGTCAACAACTTGAGATCTATGGCAGCTTTCCCCTTCCTTATATGCATTGTGAGACTTCTCACCTTGGGCCCCACCCATTAAAGTCACTACTCTCATGGAAATTTTCTCCCATTATCACTGTGATGTCTCTCTTTGATTATCCACTCCCTCCATACCAGCGTTGTTTATTTGGTCAAATTTGACCCCATCCACATGTTCCAACCCTTGTTCACACATGAGGGTGCTTTATCCAATTACTAAGATGATCTCCATTCATATCAAGAATGATTTTATTCCTACATTTATGTGTCTCCCTACCCTATTGTTCCTCTGTCTAAGAATATTTTATTTATTTTTTAATAATCCAAGTAGATGAAAACTAATTTGGAATAGTACAATGTACAGAAAAAATGCACGAGAAAACTCATGCATAATATTTTTTGAGATACAGGCCGTTTCAGGGCTGACCTAGGGGATGGCCTTCATAATCAATAGGTTCATAGGCCCTGTTCTACAAAACATGTTTGATGATGTAGGGCCCATGGCACATGGGTTCAAATTTACCTGCCCCCATCTTATCATGGGCTTGGTCATACAAGAGGACCAAGCCTCCTTCTACGAAGGTACGAGGGGAAACTGTCTGGTCAAAATGGGCTTTGACCCGCTTTTTCTATGCTTCTATGACTAGAGCAGTGAAGCGGCGATTTTCATCAACCCTCCCCAAATATATAAGAGGTTCTTCCTCTGGCGAAGTATTCTGCAATAATTCGACAACTATCTTAAGTGAAGGAATTTCACATTCAATCAGAAGGGTAGCTTCCAGACCATAAACAAGTTGAAATGGTGTGAATCCAGTTGCATCATTCACCGAGGTTCGGTAAGCCCAGAGAGTTGAGAACAACATGAGATTCCAATTGGACTTATGCATCCCAATATTACGCTGAAGCATAGTGACTAAAACTTTGTTCACGACTTCGACCTAACCATTGGCCTGGGGGTAGTACAACGTTGAGCTGTCGTTACACACACCTAACTAAGTAGTCATCTGAGCCATCATATAATGGTGAAAATGGGAGCCATGGTAAGTAAAAATAATAAACATTTGCATCAGATGCCTCTACGGATAGAAGTGATCCATCTAGCCCTAGGTTGGTTATCAACAAAGAACATGCTTGTTTCTAAATTCCTAGTTTATAAACGAAATGCGAATGGGAATAGATGTCCTACCTCGATCCAACGCTCTTTATGTACTACGTTGCAGCGATCCCTTGATATTTTTCCTTTATGCCTTGCACTCCGTTGGTAGCGATATTCACACACCTGCACAAAGATCAAGCAAACACTAAAAGCATACGAGCATACATATTCATTTACAACTATCCAACTAGTCAAGGAGATTAAGAAACTTTGAATACTAACATAGACAAATATGGAACTAGAAATCAGTCATGTCATATAAATATATAAAAGGGATTTTACAACCTATGCCTTGACATTTTAGACCTCCTTTGACGGTTTCAGTCAAGCACGTCTCCAAGCATTCATTGTTCGATTGGATCAAAGAGGCGAAAGGCTCAAACTCTCTCTCACAACTATGGACTATTCTCTGCTATCATCTCTTGGTATATTCTAGATAGTTGAATAAATTGGATGAAAGGGAATTTATAGGAGTTGAGGAAGATATTTTGGATCCACATATGGTGGAGAAAATGTTTCTCCCTTTGGGAAGTTGCATTTTTGTAGGAACTAGAAGGCCAAAGGGGGAAACGTGACCACATCCAGTCTAACAAACATCCATGATTCCACCCACGAAGTTGTTAGATCTTAGAAGCTTCATTTCCATATTAAAAAACCTTCCAAAAGTAGCTTAGAGCAGGGGTCCTTTAGAGACAGAGCGACCACGGCGCAAGGCCTAGTGCAAATCTGGCCATGTGCACGAGGACATAACTACACCACAGCGCCGACACAAAATTACATGTTTTTAAGGGTCTACTTCAGGAATGGCCCACAGAGATTTTTTTCCTTGCATGTTAAGGGATGAAATTACATTCATTATGATGTGTGACAATACATAGGGCTCACGCATGATAGTCATCCGGTATTCAGAATGGGGAATGCAAGGATGGTGACAAATGTGCCTTAACCTAAAAATGAAACAAATTATGCTTGAAATTGGTTTCATTTTTACACAACTTAAACATGGAAAGTGTGTAGAAATAAGTTTTCATACCCCCAACATGATGAATTCAGTAATCAATTGAGTAGATGCCCCCGGCGCCGGGCATTCTTAAGGGAGAAACTCCTGGTTACTAATAGGTGGATGGAATGAAGGTTGGATGGACGGGTGAAAGACTCGACTTGAAATTTACAGATCTAATCAAGACTCGGATTAGAAGAACATGTTTCATTTTTTAACAAGGTTAGTAGTAAAGAACTATCATCATGATTGTTTTATTTTTTAAAGAGCTTGACACAAGAAAAAAAAATTTCTTTGAACATCTTGTTTCACTTTTTAAGGAGCTTGACACAAGAAAAGAAACTATGCTCTGAAAGAGCTTGTTTCATATTTTAAGGAGCTTGACACAAGAAAATGAACTATGCTCTGAAAGAAGCTTGTTTCAATTTTTAAGGAGCCTGAAACAAGAAAATGAAGTATGCTACGAAAGAAGCTTGCTTCATTTTTATAGAGCTATGTTGGTGTCTAAGTGTGAATGAATATTCAAACCCTTTCCCACATTAATTATCAATCTGGGTGTGTTTCACTTCAAGGAAAAGACCCTCTAGTGGAGGTTATAAAGGAAACCCTTAGACATCCATTTCAAGTGTAGGTTACTAGAGGAGGTTGGTGGGTGGAGGGTTTTGCGGATGTTTTCCACTAGGTGCACTTATCATTCAAAACCGCACTAGTGTGGTCAACAAGAGAAAGCACTAGTGCGCACAAAAAATTGATACATCGGACACCTTGCACTCCGTACACACCCGCCCAGTGCATCATATTACTCTTAAGCATCGGTGCTTTACAAATCTTCTACACCGGTGCATCATAAAACACCACGCCCAAACAGAAACCACCTAGTGTAGTATTAAGAAACCGCACCCTTGGGCCTATAACACCCCGTGCACTGAAACATGGTTAAATAAAAAAAATACGGCCAAAAAACCGTATTTTTCACTTTTCTCAGTGCTCCAAAGCTCTCAAGCACCAGTGCAATTTCTCCTTGTTTGAGCCGCCCTGACATTGGTGCTCCCATTGCACCCATTGCACGCACCGCTACTGTGCATTTCCCGCTATCTATAGCTTGCATTTTGCAAAACAGTGGGAAAATTTTCTTTTGCAAATTTTACAGCCAATATGTCTCCTCAACGGCGAAATGTACAGGCATTTTTCTTTTTTTCCATAATTAAGATTTTTAGCAGATTAAAATTTCAAATAACCTTAAAATTAATCATTTAAAAGAAAAAAAAATTGTCGCACGTTGTGCTCCAGCCGTTCGGCTTGCATCGATAATCTGTGCTACCTGTAAAATTTACAGGTCGCATCTCAATCAGTGCTAACAGTATCCGCACCATTTCTGGGGTGGTACCAAAAGGTGCACCGTGTTATTTTAAAATTTAAAAAAAAGTGTGGTGCGGTCATTTAGTCGGCCACACCGTTGACCATGTGGAATAGCGGCAACGCGGTGCATTGATGGAAATATTTTCCTCAGTTTTTTTCAGCACACCACATTCAGCAATCCGACAGGGTCAACAGTGCGACCTAGTAAACGACCACACCATTGACTATGTAATGTAGCCAGGAGGTCGGTGCGCTGACACAACTATACGCGCCGGGGCATAGATTTTAGTCAACATACCACACTCCTGACACTGTACATAGTCAATGGTGCTCTAAAAATTTTTAGGTGCACTACCTACTGTGCGTTGAATGTCCCCTAGGGCACCACCCCAATGTGGGACAAAAAAAAGATGCACCGGAACCAGTGCATGACTATTTTTTGTGGCGCACCAACTATTTTGGTTTTTTTTTTCCAAAAAAAATTATATATGTATATTCCTAAATACATGTTTCATTTAATAATAAAAATTTATTTAATATGTCAATCATTCAGAGAGAAGAGGGGGGCAACAACAAAAATAGGTGGAGCAGTATGACATGGTTTACCTGTGGGAGGCATGAGAGAGGGAGAGAGATGTGTACCCTTTCCCTATTACAACAACTACCAAGGGGCTCCTAAGATAGGTAGACCTTCTCAAGTTCTATGAGGAGGCTAATTCCCTAAAGGGCCATGGTGTGTTTTTGAGACATCTTATCCGCAGGTGAAATGCCCACCAATAGGTTTTCTAGGTTGGTCCTAACCAGTGGTACACACCCACTGAGGATGATATATATTTCATTGTAGGGCTATCGAGGAGAGGGGTGGATTTTCCTTTGTTCCCAGAGGTTCTAGCTGGCTGTGTAGCAGGGAGTCAGTTAGTGTACTCC
This sequence comes from Pinus albicaulis, assembly GCA_034641835.2. Lineage (NCBI taxonomy): Eukaryota > Viridiplantae > Streptophyta > Pinopsida > Pinales > Pinaceae > Pinus > Pinus albicaulis. Next base: position 102,248,131 of record CM076581.1, read on the forward strand.
CAGAGATACATTGGAGTAGATGTACTTTCTCCATCAAATTTTTAGGTCACTATAGGTTAGTTATGTATTGGTGCATTTGGTAGTGAGGAGGTGAGGTGCCTCTCACTTTTGATTTTGACCATTCCACAAAACACCAGTGATGGGAAGCGCATTAGTTTCTCTCTTCTATATTATTTTGATTCTTTAGTACATGAGCCATAACTTGTTAGGTGGTCTTCCATTTTCACTGCAAGGAAAAGACCCTCTAGTGAATGTTTTTGAGGAACCCCATAGAAAAATACCCCATACATCCGTTTCTAGCGGAGGTTACTAGAGGAGGTTGGCGGGTGGAGGGTTTTGTGTATGTTTTCTTCTCAGTGTGCTTATCAGTAAACGTCACCCCAGTGCTCTGGAACCGTGAAAGTACCGGTGCACCTATAAACCATGCCAAATGCATCGTATTATTCTATAGCACCGGTGCGTCAAAACTCTTCCGCGCCGGTGCATTATAAAACACCTCGCCAAAACCGAAACCACCCTGTGCAGTAGAAAGAACCGCACTGGTGCATCATAAAAAAATGTGCCAAAACACAGATCGACTGGAGCGTTTGTAAGAAACAGAACCGGTGCGCCTATAAACCACACGCACCAGTAAAGGGTTAAATTAAAAAAAAAATTACGCAAAAAACCTATATTTTTCAGTTTTCCAGTGCTCCTGAGCTCTCAATTACCGGTGCGCGCCCTACAATAGAATGCACTGGTGCACAACAAACATTGGCACACAAGACAACATGCGTTATGTACACACACCTCTGAGGCATCCTATAACTGTAACACACCGGTGCTTCACTACTTTTCTACGCCGGTGCATCATAAAACACCACGCCAAAACCGAAACGCACCGGTGCATTCTTATCCAAGAGCACTGGTGCTCCTATAAACCGCATGCACCGGAATAGAATTACATAAAAAAAAAAGGTAAGGCCAAAAACCGGTGCTTTACGACTATTCTGCACCGGTGCTTTACAAATATTCTGCCATGGTGCATCATCAAAATTTCGTGCCAAAACTGAAACATCCCTGTGCGGTATTAGGGAACCGCCACGGTGCATTATAAGCAATGTGCCAAATATGACACCGCCAGGTGCAGTTGTAAGTAAGCATACCGGTGCACCTATAAAACCTTGCGCATCGGAACATGGTTAAATAAAAAAAAATGTATGGCCAAAAAACCTCATTTTTCACTTTCCTCAGTGCTCCAGAGCTGTCAAGCACCAGTGCCATTTCCCCTTCTCTGAGCTGCCCTGACAACGATGCTCTCATTGTACCCAATGCACATACTACTGCTCTGCATTGGCCACCAATCTCCAGCTTGCATTTTAAAAAATGGTGGGAAAATTTATTTTGCAAATTTTACAGCCAATATGCCTCCTCAACGGCGAAATGTACAGGTATTTTTCTAGTTTTTCCATAATTAAGCATTTTAGTGGATTAGAAATTGAAATAACCTTAAAAATAAACATTAAATAGCTGGAAAGAGGTGATTGAACTAATGTAGAAAAGAATTAAGTATCCTCCAAATAGATTCTCCAAGTGAAATTTTGATCCCTTCACTGAAAATATAACTCCCCAAATGATGTACTGAAAACACCCCTACAATTTTCCTCTGAAATAATGTAGTCTATGAGGGAAAATGCAATGTAGGAGATGATAATAGATTGGCTTGGTGAAAAATGGTGAAATAATTCCCAAGGACCTCCCTTCCTGGCCTCCCAATGGAAAGAGTGCTTCCTCCACTGAAAACAAGATCAAAAAATGGCCCCGTAAACCCTCCATTGCTTCTACCCTGCAACACAGCACAAACCTAGAAGAAACCATGCTGTAGAAGAATAATGAAGCTTGGCCTAATGGTGGAATGTGGAAATGTAGCTCAATAACCTCTCCCGAGTTGGAACTCAAACTCCCCCGAGGATGAGGGTGGGATTCCCGCTCGGGAACACCCTTGTGCTAAACATCACAGCAGTCTCCGCTAAAAAACTGAAGAGTGAAAGAAGTCATAATAGAGCATAAACATAATAGTCAACAACTTGAGATCTATGGCAGATTTACCCTTCCTTATATGCATTGTGAGACTTCTCACCTTGGGCCCCACCCATTAAAGTCACTACTCTCATGGAGATTTTCTCCCATTATCACTGCGATGTCTCTCTTTGATTATCCACTCCCTCCATACCAGCGTTGTTTATTTGGTCAAATTTGACCCCATCCACATGTTCCAACCCTTGTTCACACATGAGGGTGCTTTATCCAATTACTAAGATGATCTCCATTCATATCAATAATGATTTTATTCCTACTAAGGAAATTTATGTGTCTCCCTACCCTATTATTCCTCTATCTAAGAATATTTTTATTTATTTTTTAATATTCCAACTAGATGAAAGCTAATTTGGAATAGTACAATGTACAAAATAAATGCACGAAAAAATCATGCATAATAATTTTTGAGATAGAGCCCATTTCGTGGCTGATCCATGGGATAACCTTCATAATCAATAAGCTCATAGGCCCCGTTCTAAAACAAACGTTTGAGGATGTAGGGCCCATGCAACATGGGTTTGAATTTACTTGCCCCCAGCTTATCATGAGCTTGGTCATACAAGAGGACTAAGTCTCCTTCTACAAAGGTACAAGGAGAAATTGTCTGGTCAAAGTGGGCTTTGACCTACTTTTTCTGTGCTTCTATGACTAGAGCAACGAAGCGGTGAGTTTCATTAAGCCTCTGCAAATATAGAAGACATTCTTCCTCAGGCGAAGTATTCCGCAGTAATTCGAAAACTATCTTGAGTGAAGGAATTTCACATTCAATTGGAAGGGTAGCTTCCAGACCATAAATAAGTTGAAATGGTGTGAATCCAGTTGCATCTTTCACCGAGATTCGGTAAGCCCAGAGAGCTGAAAATAACAAAAGATTCCAATTGGGCTTGTGTATCCGAATAGTAAGCTGAAGCATAGTGACTAAAACTTTGTTCACAACTTTGACCTAGCTATTGGCCTGGGGGTGGTATGACGTTGAGTTGTCGTGACACAAACCCAACTTAGTAGTAAACTTAACCATCATATAATGGTGAAAATGGGAGCCATGGTAAGTAAAAACAATAAACATTTGTCAAATCCCCTCTGCGGATAGAAGTGATCCATCTAGCCCTAGGACAGGTCTATCAACAAGGGAACATGTTGGTTTCTAAATTCCTAGTTTATAAATGAAATCTAGATTGGAATAGATGTCCTACCTTAACCCAACGCTCCTGATGTAGTATGTTGTAGCGATCCCTCAATCCTTTTCCTTCAAGCCTTGCACTCATTTGGTAGATATGTTTACACACCTGCACAAAGATCAAACAAACACTAACAACATACAAACATTTACATTCATTTACAACTATCCAACTAGTCAAGGAGAGTAAGAGACTTCGAATACTAACATAGATAAAGATGGAACTAGAAATCAGTCATGTCATATTTAATATATAGAAAAGGGATTTTACAACCTATACCTTGATGTTGTAGACCTCCTTTGACAGGCTTAGTCAGGCACGTCTCCAAAGAATCCGTTCATCGATTGGCTCAATGAGGCAAAAGGCTCAAACTCTCTCCCACAACTATGGACTATTCTCTGCTATTAGCTCTTGGTATATACTAGCTATCTCTGGCTAGCTTATTCAATGGAATGAAGAGGGATTTATAGGAGTAGAGGATGAGCTTTAGGATCCACATCTAGTGGAGGAAAGGTATATCCTTTTGGGAAGTTGCATTTTTGTAGGAACTAGAAGGCCAAAGGGAGGATATCATCCATCCAGTTGAACAAACATCCATGACTCCGCTAACAAAGCTGCTATATCATAGAAGCTTCGATTCCATATTAAAAAACCTTCCAAAAATAGCTCGGCACAGATGCTCTTCAGAGACAGAGCAACCATGATGCGGGTGCTCTTCAAAGACAGAGCAACCATGGCGGGGGTGCTCTTTAGAGACAGAGCAACCACGGCATGGGGCCTAGTGTAAATCTAGCCATCGACGCAAGGTCATAACTACACGACTGCGCTGACCCAAAAGCATATGGTTTAAAGGGTCAACTTATTGAATGGTCAATAGAGGATGTGTTCTTGACATGTTAAGGGATGCAATGAAATTCATTATGATGTGTGACACTACACAGGGGTCACGCTGATAGTCATCCAGTATTCAGAATGGGGAATGCAAGGATGGTGACAAAATGTTGTGTAACCTAAAAAAGGGAAACAAATTATGCTTGAAATTGGTTTCATTTTTACGCAAGCTTGAAAACATGGAAAAATGTGCTTGAAATAAGTTTGCATACCCCCAACTTGATGAATCAATTCCAGGTACATGCCCCCCAGCTTCAGGGCATTCACTTGAGTAGCCTCCTGGTTACTAATAGGTGGATGGAATGAAGGTTCAATTACGAGACCAGGTGAAAGACTCGACTTGAAATTTACAAGATCTAATCAAAGACTCGGATTGAAAAGGGAACATGTTTCATTTTTTAACAAGGTTGACGTAGTAAAAGAACTATCATCATGACACCTTGTTTTATTTTTTAAAGAGCTTGACACAAGAAAAAAAAAATTCTCTGAACATCTTGTTTCACTTTTTAAGGAGCTTGACACAAGAAAAGAAACTATGCTCTGAAAGAGCTTGTTTCATATTTTGAGGAGCTTGACACAAGAAAACGAACTATGCTCTGAAAGAAGCTTGTTTCAATTTTTAAGGAGCCTGAAACAAGAAAATGAAGTATGCTCCAAAAGATGCTTGCTTCATTTTTATGGAGCTATGTTGGTGTCCAAGTGTGAATGAATATTCAAACCCTTTCCCACATTAATTATCAATCTGGGTGTGTTTCACTTCAAGGAAAAGACCCTCTAGTGGAGGTTATAAAGGAAACCCTTAGACATCCATTTCAAGTGTAGGTTACTAGAGGAGGTTGGTGGGTGGAGTTTTTTGCGGATGTTTTCCACTAGGTGCACTTATCATTCAAAACCGCACCAGTGTGGTCAACAAGAGAAAGCACTAGTGCGCACAAAAAATTGATACATCGGACACCTTGCACTCCGTACACACCCGCCCAGTGCATCATATTACTCTTAAGCATCGGTGCTTTACAAATCTTCTACACCGGTGCATCATAAAACACCACGCCAAAACAGAAACCACCTAGTGCAGTATTAAGAAACCGCACCCTTGGGCCTATAACACCCCGTGCACTGAAACATGGTTAAATAAAAAAAATACGGCCAAAAAACCGTATTTTTCACTTTTCTCAGTGCTCCAAAGCTCTCAAGCACCAGTGCAATTTCTCCTTGTTTGAGACGCCCTGACATTGGTGCTCCCATTGCACCCATTGCACGCACCGCTACTGTGCATTTCCCACTATCTATAGCTTGCATTTTGCAAAACAGTGGGAAAATTTTCTTTTGCAAATTTTACAGCCAATATGTCTCCTCAACGGCCAAATGTACAGGCATTTTTATTTTTTTTCCATAATTAAGCTTTTTAGCAGATTAAAATTTCAAATAACCTTAAAATTAATCATTTAAAACAAAAAAAAAATTGTTGCACGTTGTGCTCCAGCCGTTCGGCTTGCATCGATAATCTTTGCTACCTGTAAAATTTACAGGCCGCATTTCAATCAGTGTTAACGGTATCCGCACCATTTCTGGGGTGGTACCAAAAGGTGCACCGTGTTATTTTAAAATTTAAAAAAAAGTGTGGTGCGGTCATTTAGTCGGCCGCACCGTTGACCATGTGGAATAGCGGCAACGCGGTGCGTTGATGGAAATATCTGCCTCAGTTTTTTTCAGCACACCACATTCAGCAATCCGACAGGGTCAACAGTGCGACCTAGTAAACGACCACACCATTGACTATGTAATGTAGCCAGGAGGTTGGTGCGCTGACACAACTATACGCGTCGGGGCATAGATTTTAGTCAACATACCACACTCCTGACACTGTACATAGTCAATGGTGCTCTAAAAATTTTCAGGTGCACTACCTACTGTGCGTTGAATGTCACCTAGGGCACCACCCCAATGTGGGACAAAAAAAAGATGCACCGGAACCAGTGCATGACTATTTTTTGTGGCGCACCAACTATTTTGGTTTTTTTTTTCCAAAAAAAATTATATATGTATATTCCTAAATACATGTGTCATTTAATAATAAAAATTTATTTAATATGTCAATCATTCAGAGAGAAGAGGGGGGAAACAACAAAAATAGGTGGAGCAGTATGACTTGGTTTACCTGTGGGAGGCATGAGAGAGGGAGAGAGATGTGTACCCTTTCCCTATTACAACAACTACCAAGGGGCTCCTAAGATAGGTAGACCTTCTCAAGTTCTATGAGGAGGCTAATTCCCTAAAGGGCCATGGTGTGTTTTTGAGACATCTTATCCGTAGGTGAAATTCCCACCAATAGGCTTTCTAGGTTGGTCCTAACCAGTGGTACACACCCACTGAGGATGATATATATTTCATTGTAGGGCTATCGAGGAGAGGGGTGGATTTTCCTTTGTTCCCAGAGGTTCCAGCTGGCTGTGTAGCAGGGAGTCAGTTAGTGTACTCCCAGAGATACATTGGAGTAGATGTACTGTCTCCATCAAATTTTTAGGTCACTAGAGGTTAGTTATGTATTGGTGCATTTGGTAGTGAGGAGGTGAGGTGCCTCTCACTTTTGATTTTGACCATTCCACACAACACCAGTGATGGGAAGCGCATTAGTTGCTCTCTTCTATATTATTTTGATTCTTTAGTACATGAGCCATAACTTGTTAGGTGGTCTTCCATTTTCACTACAAGGAAAAGACCCTCTAGTGAATGTTTTTGAGGAACCCCACAGAAAAATACCCCATACATCCGTTTCTAGCGGAGGTTACTAGAGGAGGTTGGCGGGTGGAGGGTTTTGTGTATGTTTTCTTCTCAGTGTGCTTATCAGTAAATGTCACCCCAGTGCTCTGGAACCGTGAAAGTACTGGTGCACCTATAAACCATGCCCAATGCATCATATTATTCTATAGCACCGGTGCGTCAAAACTCTTCCGCGCCGGTGCATTATAAAACACCACGCCAAAACCGAAACCACCCTGTGCGGTAGAAAGAACCGCACTGGTGCATCATAAAAAAATGTGCCAAAACACAGATCGACTGGAGCGTTTGTAAGAAACAGAACCGGTGCGCCTATAAACCACGCGCACCAGTAAAGGGTTAAATTAAAAAAAAAATTACGCAAAAAACCTATATTTTTCAGTTTTCCAGTGCTCCTGAGCTCTCAATTATCAGTGCGGGCCCTACAATAGAATGCACTGGTGCACAACAAACATTGGCACACAAGACAACATGCGTTATGTACACACACCTCTGAGGCATCCTATAACTGTAACACACCGGTGCTTCACTACTTTTCTACGCCGGTGCATCATAAAACACCACGCCAAAACCGAAACGCACCGGTGCGTTCTTATCCAAGAGCACTGGTGCTCCTATAAACCGCATGCACCGGAATAGAATTACATAAAAAAAAAAGGTAAGGCCAAAAACCAGTGCTTTACGACTATTCTGCACCGGTGCTTTACAAATATTCTGCCATGGTGCATCATCAAAATTTCGTGCCAAAACTGAAACATCCCTGTGCGGTATTAGGGAACCGCCCCGGTGCATTATAAGCAATGCGCCAAATATGACACCGCCAGGTGCAGTTGTAAGTAAGCGTACCGGTGCACCTATAAAACCTTGCGCATCGGAACATGGTTAAATAAAAAAAAATGTATGGCCAAAAAACCTCATTTTTCACTTTCCTCAGTGCTCCAGAGCTGTCAAGCACCAGTGCCATTTCCCCTTCTCTGAGCTGCCCTGACAACGATGCTCTCATTGTACCCAATGCACATACTACTGCTCTGCATTGGCCACCAATCTCCAGCTTGCATTTTAAAAAATGGTGGGAAAATTTCTTTTGCAAATTTGACAGCCAATATGCCTCCTCAATGGCGAAATGTACAGGTATTTTTCTAGTTTTTCCATAATTAAGCCTTTTAGTGGATTAGAAATTGAAATAACCTTAAAAATAAACATTAAATAGCTGGAAAGAGGTGATTGAACTGATGTAGAAAAGAATTAAGTATCCTCCAAATAGATTCTCCAAGTGAAATTTTGATCCCTTCACTGAAAATATAACTCCCCAAATGATGTACTGAAACCACCCCTACAACTTCCCTCTGAAATAATGTAGTCTATGAGGGAAAATGCAATGTAGGAGATGATAATATATTAGCTTGGTGAAAAATGGTGAAATAATTCCCAAGGACCTCCCTTCCTGGCCTCCCATTGGAAAGAGTGCTTCCTCCACTGAAAACAAGATCAAAAAATGACCCTGTAAACCCTCCATTGCTTCTACCCTGCAACACAGCACAAACCTAGAAGAAACCATGCTGTAGAAGAATAATGAAGCTTGGCCTGATGGTGGAATGTGGAAATGTAGCTCAATAACCTCTCCCGAGTTGGAACTCAAACTCCCCCGAGGATGAGGGTGGGATTCCCGCTCGGGAACACCCTTGTGCTAAACATCACAGCAGTCTCCGCTAAAAATCTGAAGAGTGAAAGAAGTCATAATAGAGCATAAACATAATAGTCAACAACTTGAGATCTATGGCAGCTTTCCCCTTCCTTATATGCATTGTGAGACTTCTCACCTTGGGCCCCACCCATTAAAGTCACTACTCTCATGGAGATTTTCTCCCATTATCACACCGATGTCTCTCTTTGATTATCCACTCCCTCCATACCAGCATTGTTTATTTGGTCAAATTTGACCCCATCCACATGTTCCAACCCTTGTTCACACATGAGGGTGCTTTATCCAATTAATAAGATGATCTCCATTCATATCAAGAATGATTTTATTCCTACTAAGGAAATTTATGTGTCTCCCTACCCTATTATTCCTCTATCTAAGAATATTTTTATTTATTTTTTAATATTCCAACTAGATGAAAGCTAATTTGGAATAGTACAATGTACAAAATAAATGCACGAAGAAATCATTCATAATAATTTTTGAGATAGAGCCCATTTCGTGGCTGATCCATGGGATAACCTTCATAATCAATAAGCTCATAGGACCCGTTCTAAAAAACACGTTTGAGGATGTAGGGCCCATGCAACATGGGTTTGAATTTACTTGCCCCCAGCTTATCATGAGCTTGGTCATACAAGAGGACTAAGTCTCCTTCTACAAAGGTACAAGGAGAAATTGTCTGGTCAAAGTGGGCTTTGACCTACTTTTTCTGTGCTTCTCACCTTGGGCCCCACCCATTAAAGTCACTACTCTCATGGAGATTTTCTCCCATTATCACACCGATGTCTCTCTTTGATTATCCACTCCCTCCATACCAGCATTGTTTATTTGGTCAAATTTGACCCCATCCACATGTTCCAACCCTTGTTCACACATGAGGGTGCTTTATCCAATTAATAAGATGATCTCCATTCATATCAAGAATGATTTTATTCCTACTAAGGAAATTTATGTGTCTCCCTACCCTATTATTCCTCTATCTAAGAATATTTTTATTTATTTTTTAATATTCCAACTAGATGAAAGCTAATTTGGAATAGTACAATGTACAAAATAAATGCACGAAGAAATCATGCATAATAATTTTTGAGATAGAGCCCATTTCGTGGCTGATCCATGGGATAACCTTCATAATCAATAAGCTCATAGGCCCCGTTCTAAAAAACACGTTTGAGGATGTAGGGCCCATGCAACATGGGTTTGAATTTACTTGCCCCCAGCTTATCATGAGCTTGGTCATACAAGAGGACTAAGTCTCCTTCTACAAAGGTACAAGGAGAAATTGTCTGGTCAAAGTGGGCTTTGACCTACTTTTTCTGTGCTTCTATGACTAGAGCAACGAAGCGGTGAGTTTCATTAAGCCTCTGCAAATATAAAAGACATTCTTCCTCAGGCGAAGTATTCCGCAGTAATTCGAAAACTATCTTGAGTGAAGGAATTTCACATTCAATTGGAAGGGTAGCTTCCAGACCATAAACAAGTTGAAATGGTGTGAATCCGGTTGCATCTTTCACCGAGATTCGGTAAGCCCGGAGAGCTGAAAATAACAAAAGATTCCAATTGGGCTTGTGTATCCGAATAGTAAGCTGAAGCATAGTGACTAAAACTTTGTTCACAGCTTTGACCTAGCTATTGGCCTGGGGGTGGTATGACGTTGAGTTGTCCTGACACAAACCCAACTTAGTAGTAAACTTAACCATCATATAATGGTGAAAATGGGAGCCATGGTAAGTAAAAATAATAAACATTTGTCAAATCCCCTCTGCGGATAGAAGTGATCCATCTAGCCCTAGGACAGGTCTATCAACAAGGGAACATGTTGGTTTCTAAATTCCTAGTTTATAAATGAAATCTAGATTGGAATAGATGTCCTACCTTAACCTAACGCTCCTGATGTAGTATGTTGTAGCGATCCCTCAATCCTTGTCCTTCAAGCCTTGCACTCATTTGGTAGATATGTTTACACACCTGCACAAAGATCAAACAAACACTAACAACATACAAACATTTACATTCATTTACAACTATCCAACTAGTCAAGGAGAGTAAGAGACTTCGAATACTAACATAGATAAAGATGGAACTAGAAATCAGTCATGTCATATTTAATATATAGAAAAGGGATTTTACAACCTATACCTTGATGCTGTAGACCTCCTTTGACAGGCTTAGTCAGGCACGTCTCCAAAGAATCCGTTCATCGATTGGCTCAATGAGGCAAAAGGCTCAAACTCTTTCCCACAACTATGGACTATTCTCTGCTATTAGCTCTTGGTATATACTAGCTATCTCTAGCTAGCTTGTTCAATGGAATGAAGAGGGATTTATAGGAGTAGAGGATGAGCTTTAGGATCCACATCTAGTGGAGGAAAGGTATATCCTTTTGGGAAGTTTCATTTTTGTAGGAACTAGAAGGCCAAAGGGAGGATATCATCCATCCAGTTGAACAAACATCCATGACTCCGCTAACAAAGCTGCTATATCATAGAAGCTTCGATTCCATATTAAAAAACCTTCCAAAAATAGCTCGGCACAGATGCTCTTCAGAGACAGAGCAACCATGATGTGGGTGCTCTTCAAAGACAGAGGAACCATGGCGGGGGTGCTCTTTAGAGACAGAGCAACCACAGCATGGGGCCTAGTGTAAATCTAGCCATCGACGCAAGGTCATAACTACACGACTGCGCTGACCCAAAAGCATATGGTTTAAAGGGTCAACTTATTGAATGGTCAATAGAGGATGTGTTCTTGACATGTTAAGGGATGCAATGAAATTCATTATGATGTGTGACACTACACAGGGGTCACGCTGATAGTCATCCAGTATTCAGAATGGGGAATGCAAGGATGGTGACAAAATGTTGTGTAACCTAAAAAATGGAAACAAATTATGCTTGAAATTGGTTTCATTTTTACACAAGCTTGAAAACATGGAAAAATGTGCTTGAAATAAGTTTGCATACCCCCAACATGATGAATCAATTCGAGGTACATGCCCCCCAGCTTCAGGGCATTCACTTGAGTAGCCTCCTGGTTACTAATAGGTGGATGGAATGAAGGTTCAATTACGAGACCAGGTGAAAGACTCGACTTGAAATTTACAAGATCTAATCAAAGACTCGGATTGAAAAGGGAACATGTTTCATTTTTTAACAAGGTTGACGTAGTAAAAGAATTATCATCATGACACCTTGTTTTATTTTTTAAAGAGCTTGACACAAGAAAAAAAAATTTCTTTGAACATCTTGTTTCACTTTTTAAGGAGCTTGACACAAGAAAAGAAACTATGCTCTGAAAGAGCTTGTTTCATATTTTAAGGAGCTTGACACAAGAAAACGAACTATGCTCTAAAAGAAGCTTGTTTCAATTTTTAAGGAGCCTGAAACAAGAAAATGAAGTATGCTCCGAAAGAAGCTTGCTTCATTTTTATGGAGCTATGTTGGTGTCCAAGTGTGAATGAATATTCAAACCCTTTCCCACATTAATTATCAATCTGGGTGTGTTTCACTTCAAGGAAAAGACCCTCTAGTGGAGGTTATAAAGGAAACCCTTAGACATCCATTTCAAGTGTAGGTTACTAGAGGAGGTTGGTGGGTGGAGGGTTTTTCGGATGTTTTCCACTAGGTGCACTTATCATTCAAAACCGCACCAGTGTGGTCAACAAGAGAAAGCACTAGTGCGCACAAAAAATTGATACATCGGACACCTTGCACTCCGTACACACCCGCCCAGTGCATCATATTACTCTTAAGCATCGGTGTTTTACAAATCTTCTACACCAGTGCATCATAAAACACCACGCAAAACAGAAACCACCTAGTGCAGTATTAAGAAACCGCACCCTTGGGCCTATAACACCCCGTGCACTAAAACATGGTTAAATAAAAAAAATACGGCCAAAAAACCGTATTTTTCACTTTTCTCAGTGCTCCAAAGCTCTCAAGCACCAGTGCAATTTCTCCTTGTTTGAGCCGCCCTGACATTGGTGCTCCCATTGCACCCATTGCATGCACCGCTACTGTGCATTTCTCGCTATCTATAGCTTGCATTTTGCAAAACAGTGGGAAAATTTTCTTTTGCAAATTTTACAGCCAATATGTCTCCTCAACGGCCAAATGTACAGGCATTTTTCTTTTTTTTCCATAATTAAGCTTTTTAGCAGATTAAAATTTCAAATAACCTTAAAATTAATCATTTAAAAGAAAAAAAAAATTGTCGCACGTTGTGCTCCAGCCGTTCGGCTTGCATCGATAATCTGTGCTACCTGTAAAATTTACAGGCCGCATCTCAATCAGTGCTAACGATATCCGCACCATTTTTGGGGTGGTACCAAAAGGTGCACCGTGTTATTTTAAAATTTAAAAAAAAGTGTGGTGCGGTCATTTAGTCGGCTGCATCGTTGACCATGTGGAATAGCGGCAACGCAGTGCGTTGATGGAAATATCTGCCTCAGTTTTTTTCAGCACACCACATTCAGCAATCCGACAGGGTCAACAGTGCGACCTAGTAAACTACCACACCATTGACTATGTAATGTAGCCAGGAGGTCGGTGCGCTGACACAACTATACGCGCCGGGGCATAGATTTTAGTCAACATACCACACTCCTGACACTATACATAGTCAATGGTGCTCTAAAAATTTTCAGGTGCACTACCTACTGTGCATTGAATGTCACCTAGGGCACCACCCCAATGTGGGACAAAAAAAAGATGCACCGGAACCAGTGCATGACTATTTTTTATGGCGCACCAACTATTTTGGTTTTTTTTTTCCAAAAAAAATTATATATGTATATTCCTAAATACATGTGTCATTTAATAATAAAAATTTATTTAATATGTCAATCATTCAGAGAGAAGAGGGGGGCAACAACAAAAATAGGTGGAGCAGTATGACTTGGTTTACCTGTGGGAGGCATGAGAGAGGGAGAGAGATGTGTACCCTTTCCCTATTACAACAACTACCGAGGGGCTCCTAAGATAGGTAGACCTTCTCAAGTTCTATGAGGAGGCTAATTCCCTAAAGGGCCATGGTGTGTTTTTGAGACATCTTATCCGCAGGTGAAATGCCCACCAATAGGCTTTCTAGGTTGGTCCTAACCAGTGGTACACACCCACTGAGGATGATATATATTTCATTGTAGGGATATTGAGGAGAGGGGTGGATTTTCCTTTGTTCCCAGAGGTTCCAGCTGGCTGTGTAGCAGGGAGTCAGTTAGTGTACTCCCAGAGATACATTGGAGTAGATGTACTGTCTCCATCAAATTTTTAGGTCACTAGAGGTTAGTTATGTATTGGTGCATTTGGTAGTGAGGAGGTGAGGTGCCTCTCACTTTTGATTTTGACCATTCCACACAACACCAGTGATGGGAAGCGCATTAGTTGCTCTCTTCTATATTATTTTGATTCTTTAGTACATGAGCCATAACTTTTTAGGTGGTCTTCCATTTTCACTACAAGGAAAAGACCCTCTAGTGAATGTTTTTGAGGAACCCCACAGAAAAATACCCCATACATCCGTTTCTAGCGGAGGTTACTAGAGGAGGTTGGCGGGTGGAGGGTTTTGTGTATGTTTTCTTCTCAGTGTGCTTATCAGTAAACGTCACCCTAGTGCTCTGGAACCGTGAAAGTACTGATGCACCTATAAACCATGCCCAATGCATCACATTATTCTATAGCACCAGTGCGTCAAAACTCTTCCACGCCGGTGCATTATAAAACACCACGCCAAAACCGAAACCACCCTGTGCAGTAGAAAGAACCGCACTGGTGCATCATAAAAAAATGTGCCAAAACATAGATCGACTGGAGCGTTTGTAAGAAACAGAACCGGTGTGCCTATAAACCACGCGCACCAGTAAAGGGTTAAATTAAAAAAAAAATTACGCAAAAAACCTATATTTTTCAGTTTTCCAGTGCTCCTGAGCTCTCAATTACTGGTGCGCGCCCTACAATAGAATGCACTGGTGCACAACAAACATTGGCACACAAGACAACATGCGTTATGTACACACACCTCTGAGGCATCCTATAACTATAACACACCAGTGCTTCACTACTTTTCTATGTCGGTGCATCATAAAACACCACGCCAAAACCGAAACGCACCGGTGCGTTCTTATCCAAGAGCACTGGTGCTCCTATAAACCCCATGCACCGGAATAGAATTACATAAAAAAAAAGGTAAGGCCAAAAACCGGTGCTTTACGACTATTCTGCACCGGTTCTTTACAAATATTCTGCCATGGTGCATCATCAAAATTTCGTGCCAAAACTGAAACATCCCTGTGCGGTATTAGGGAACTGCCCCGGTGCATTATAAGCAATGCGCCAAATATGACACTGCCAGGTGCAGTTGTAAGTAAGCGTACCGGTGCACCTATAAAACCTTGCGCATCGGAACATGGTTAAATAAAAAAAAATGTATGGCCAAAAAACCTCATTTTTCACTTTCCTCAGTGCTCCAGAGCTGTCAAGCACCAGTGCCATTTCCCCTTCTCTGAGCTGCCCTGACAACGGTGCTCTCATTGTACCCAATGCACATACTACTGCTCTGCATTGGCCACCAATCTCCAGCTTGCATTTTAAAAAATGGTGGGAAAATTTCTTTTGCAAATTTTACAGCCAATATGCCTCCTCAACGGCGAAATGTACAGGTATTTTTCTAGTTTTTCCATAATTAAGCCTTTTAGTGGATTAGAAATTGAAATAACCTTAAAAATAAACATTAAATAGCTGGAAAGAGGTGATTGAACTGATGTAGAAAATAATTAAGTATCCTCCAAATAGATTCTCCAAGTGAAATTTTGATCCCTTCATTGAAAATATAACTCCCCAAATGATGTACTGAAACCACCCCTACAACTTCCCTCTGAAATAATGTAGTCTATGAGGGAAAATGCAATGTAGGAGATGATAATATATTAGCTTGGTGAAAAATGGTGAAATAATTCCCAAGGACCTCCCTTCCTGGCCTCCCATTGGAAAGAGTGCTTCCTCCACTGAAAACAAGATCAAAAAATGACCCTGTAAACCCTCCATTGCTTCTACCCTGCAACACAGCACAAACCTAGAAGAAACCATGCTGTAGAAGAATAATGAAGCTTGGCCTGATGGTGGAATGTGGAAATGTAGCTCAATAACCTCTCCCGAGTTGGAACTCAAACTCCCCCGAGGATGAGGGTGGGATTCCCGCTCGGGAACACCCTTGTGCTAAACATCACAGCAGTCTCCGCTAAAAATCTGAAGAGTGAAAGAAGTCATAATAGAGCATAAACATAATAGTCAACAACTTGAGATCTATGGCAGCTTTCCCCTTCCTTATATGCATTGTGAGACTTCTCACCTTGGGCCCCACCCATTAAAGTCACTACTCTCATGGAGATTTTCTCCCATTATCACACCGATGTCTCTCTTTGATTATCCACTCCCTCCATACCAGCATTGTTTATTTGGTCAAATTTGACCCCATCCACATGTTCCAACCCTTGTTCACACATGAGGGTGCTTTATCCAATTAATAAGATGATCTCCATTCATATCAAGAATGATTTTATTCCTACTAAGGAAATTTATGTGTCTCCCTACCCTATTATTCCTCTATCTAAGAATATTTTTATTTATTTTTTAATATTCCAACTAGATGAAAGCTAATTTGGAATAGTACAATGTACAAAATAAATGCACGAAAAAATCATGCATAATAATTTTTGAGATAGAGCCCATTTCGTGGCTGATCCATGGGATAACCTTCATAATCAATAAGCTCATAGGCCCCGTTCTAAAAAACACGTTTGAGGATGTAGGGCCCATGCAACATGGGTTTGAATTTACTTGCCCCCAGCTTATCATGAGCTTGGTCATACAAGAGGACTAAGTCTCCTTCTACAAAGGTACAAGGAGAAATTGTCTGGTCAAAGTGGGCTTTGACCTACTTTTTCTGTGCTTCTCACCTTGGGCCCCACCCATTAAAGTCACTACTCTCATGGAGATTTTCTCCCATTATCACACCGATGTCTCTCTTTGATTATCCACTCCCTCCATACCAGCATTGTTTATTTGGTCAAATTTGACCCCATCCACATGTTCCAACCCTTGTTCACACATGAGGGTGCTTTATCCAATTACTAAGATGATCTCCATTCATATCAAGAATGATTTTATTCCTACTAAGGAAATTTATGTGTCTCCCTACCCTATTATTCCTCTATCTAAGAATATTTTTATTTATTTTTTAATATTCCAACTAGATGAAAGCTAATTTGGAATAGTACAATGTACAAAATAAATGCACGAAGAAATCATTCATAATAATTTTTGAGATAGAGCCCATTTCGTGGCTGATCCATGGGATAACCTTCATAATCAATAAGCTCATAGGCCCCGTTCTAAAAAACACATTTGAGGATGTAGGGCCCATGCAACATGGGTTTGAATTTACTTGCCCCCAGCTTATCATGAGCTTGGTCATACAAGAGGACTAAGTCTCCTTCTACAAAGGTACAAGGAGAAATTGTCTGGTCAAAGTGGGCTTTGACCTACTTTTTCTGTGCTTCTATGACTAGAGCAACGAAGCGGTGAGTTTCATTAAGCCTCTGCAAATATAAAAGACATTCTTCCTCAGGCGAAGTATTCCGCAGTAATTCGAAAACTATCTTGAGTGAAGGAATTTCACATTCAATTGGAAGGGTAGCTTCCAGACCATAAACAAGTTGAAATGGTGTGAATCCGGTTGCATCTTTCACCGAGATTCGGTAAGCCCGGAGAGCTGAAAATAACAAAAGATTCCAATTGGGCTTGTGTATCCGAATAGTAAGCTGAAGCATAGTGACTAAAACTTTGTTCACAGCTTTGACCTAGCTATTGGCCTGGGGGTGGTATGACGTTGAGTTGTCCTGACACAAACCCAACTTAGTAGTAAACTTAACCATCATATAATGGTGAAAATGGGAGCCATGGTAAGTAAAAATAATAAACATTTGTCAAATCCCCTCTGCGGATAGAAGTGATCCATCTAGCCCTAGGACAGGTCTATCAACAAGGGAACATGTTGGTTTCTAAATTCCTAGTTTATAAATGAAATCTAGATTGGAATAGATGTCCTACCTTAACCTAACGCTCCTGATGTAGTATGTTGTAGCGATCCCTCAATCCTTGTCCTTCAAGCCTTGCACTCATTTGGTAGATATGTTTACACACCTGCACAAAGATCAAACAAACACTAACAACATACAAACATTTACATTCATTTACAACTATCCAACTAGTCAAGGAGAGTAAGAGACTTCGAATACTAACATAGATAAAGATGGAACTAGAAATCAGTCATGTCATATTTAATATATAGAAAAGGGATTTTACAACCTATACCTTGATGCTGTAGACCTCCTTTGACAGGCTTAGTCAGGCACGTCTCCAAAGAATCCGTTCATCGATTGGCTCAATGAGGCAAAAGGCTCAAACTCTTTCCCACAACTATGGACTATTCTCTGCTATTAGCTCTTGGTATATACTAGCTATCTCTAGCTAGCTTGTTCAATGGAATGAAGAGGGATTTATAGGAGTAGAGGATGAGCTTTAGGATCCACATCTAGTGGAGGAAAGGTATATCCTTTTGGGAAGTTTCATTTTTGTAGGAACTAGAAGGCCAAAGGGAGGATATCATCCATCCAGTTGAACAAACATCCATGACTCCGCTAACAAAGCTGCTATATCATAGAAGCTTCGATTCCATATTAAAAAACCTTCCAAAAATAGCTCGGCACAGATGCTCTTCAGAGACAGAGCAACCATGATGTGGGTGCTCTTCAAAGACAGAGGAACCATGGCGGGGGTGCTCTTTAGAGACAGAGCAACCACAGCATGGGGCCTAGTGTAAATCTAGCCATCGACGCAAGGTCATAACTACACGACTGCGCTGACCCAAAAGCATATGGTTTAAAGGGTCAACTTATTGAATGGTCAATAGAGGATGTGTTCTTGACATGTTAAGGGATGCAATGAAATTCATTATGATGTGTGACACTACACAGGGGTCACGCTGATAGTCATCCAGTATTCAGAATGGGGAATGCAAGGATGGTGACAAAATGTTGTGTAACCTAAAAAATGGAAACAAATTATGCTTGAAATTGGTTTCATTTTTACACAAGCTTGAAAACATGGAAAAATGTGCTTGAAATAAGTTTGCATACCCCCAACATGATGAATCAATTCGAGGTACATGCCCCCCAGCTTCAGGGCATTCACTTGAGTAGCCTCCTGGTTACTAATAGGTGGATGGAATGAAGGTTCAATTACGAGACCAGGTGAAAGACTCGACTTGAAATTTACAAGATCTAATCAAAGACTCGGATTGAAAAGGGAACATGTTTCATTTTTTAACAAGGTTGACGTAGTAAAAGAATTATCATCATGACACCTTGTTTTATTTTTTAAAGAGCTTGACACAAGAAAAAAAAATTTCTTTGAACATCTTGTTTCACTTTTTAAGGAGCTTGACACAAGAAAAGAAACTATGCTCTGAAAGAGCTTGTTTCATATTTTAAGGAGCTTGACACAAGAAAACGAACTATGCTCTAAAAGAAGCTTGTTTCAATTTTTAAGGAGCCTGAAACAAGAAAATGAAGTATGCTCCGAAAGAAGCTTGCTTCATTTTTATGGAGCTATGTTGGTGTCCAAGTGTGAATGAATATTCAAACCCTTTCCCACATTAATTATCAATCTGGGTGTGTTTCACTTCAAGGAAAAGACCCTCTAGTGGAGGTTATAAAGGAAACCCTTAGACATCCATTTCAAGTGTAGGTTACTAGAGGAGGTTGGTGGGTGGAGGGTTTTTCGGATGTTTTCCACTAGGTGCACTTATCATTCAAAACCGCACCAGTGTGGTCAACAAGAGAAAGCACTAGTGCGCACAAAAAATTGATACATCGGACACCTTGCACTCCGTACACACCCGCCCAGTGCATCATATTACTCTTAAGCATCGGTGTTTTACAAATCTTCTACACCAGTGCATCATAAAACACCACGCAAAACAGAAACCACCTAGTGCAGTATTAAGAAACCGCACCCTTGGGCCTATAACACCCCGTGCACTAAAACATGGTTAAATAAAAAAAATACGGCCAAAAAACCGTATTTTTCACTTTTCTCAGTGCTCCAAAGCTCTCAAGCACCAGTGCAATTTCTCCTTGTTTGAGCCGCCCTGACATTGGTGCTCCCATTGCACCCATTGCATGCACCGCTACTGTGCATTTCTCGCTATCTATAGCTTGCATTTTGCAAAACAGTGGGAAAATTTTCTTTTGCAAATTTTACAGCCAATATGTCTCCTCAACGGCCAAATGTACAGGAATTTTTCTTTTTTTTCCATAATTAAGCTTTTTAGCAGATTAAAATTTCAAATAACCTTAAAATTAATCATTTAAAAGAAAAAAAAAATTGTCGCACGTTGTGCTCCAGCCGTTCGGCTTGCATCGATAATCTGTGCTACCTGTAAAATTTACAGGCCGCATCTCAATCAGTGCTAACGGTATCCGCACCATTTCTGGGGTGGTACCAAAAGGTGCACCGTGTTATTTTAAAATTTAAAAAAAAGTGTGGTGCGGTCATTTAGTCGGCTGCATCGTTGACCATGTGGAATAGCGGCAACGCAGTGCGTTGATGGAAATATCTGCCTCAGTTTTTTTCAGCACACCACATTCAGCAATCCGACAGGGTCAACAGTGCGACCTAGTAAACTACCACACCATTGACTATGTAATGTAGCCAGGAGGTCGGTGCGCTGACACAACTATACGCGCCGGGGCATAGATTTTAGTCAACATACCACACTCCTGACACTATACATAGTCAATGGTGCTCTAAAAATTTTCAGGTGCACTACCTACTGTGCATTGAATGTCACCTAGGGCACCACCCCAATGTGGGACAAAAAAAAGATGCACCGGAACCAGTGCATGACTATTTTTTATGGCGCACCAACTATTTTGGTTTTTTTTTTCCAAAAAAAATTATATATGTATATTCCTAAATACATGTGTCATTTAATAATAAAAATTTATTTAATATGTCAATCATTCAGAGAGAAGAGGGGGGCAACAACAAAAATAGGTGGAGCAGTATGACTTGGTTTACCTGTGGGAGGCATGAGAGAGGGAGAGAGATGTGTACCCTTTCCCTATTACAACAACTACCGAGGGGCTCCTAAGATAGGTAGACCTTCTCAAGTTCTATGAGGAGGCTAATTCCCTAAAGGGCCATGGTGTGTTTTTGAGACATCTTATCCGCAGGTGAAATGCCCACCAATAGGCTTTCTAGGTTGGTCCTAACCAGTGGTACACACCCACTGAGGATGATATATATTTCATTGTAGGGATATTGAGGAGAGGGGTGGATTTTCCTTTGTTCCCAGAGGTTCCAGCTGGCTGTGTAGCAGGGAGTCAGTTAGTGTACTCCCAGAGATACATTGGAGTAGATGTACTGTCTCCATCAAATTTTTAGGTCACTAGAGGTTAGTTATGTATTGGTGCATTTGGTAGTGAGGAGGTGAGGTGCCTCTCACTTTTGATTTTGACCATTCCACACAACACCAGTGATGGGAAGCGCATTAGTTGCTCTCTTCTATATTATTTTGATTCTTTAGTACATGAGCCATAACTTTTTAGGTGGTCTTCCATTTTCACTACAAGGAAAAGACCCTCTAGTGAATGTTTTTGAGGAACCCCACAGAAAAATACCCCATACATCCGTTTCTAGCGGAGGTTACTAGAGGAGGTTGGCGGGTGGAGGGTTTTGTGTATGTTTTCTTCTCAGTGTGCTTATCAGTAAACGTCACCCTAGTGCTCTGGAACCGTGAAAGTACTGATGCACCTATAAACCATGCCCAATGCATCACATTATTCTATAGCACCAGTGCGTCAAAACTCTTCCACGCCGGTGCATTATAAAACACCACGCCAAAACCGAAACCACCCTGTGCAGTAGAAAGAACCGCACTGGTGCATCATAAAAAAATGTGCCAAAACATAGATCGACTGGAGCGTTTGTAAGAAACAGAACCGGTGTGCCTATAAACCACGCGCACCAGTAAAGGGTTAAATTAAAAAAAAAATTACGCAAAAAACCTATATTTTTCAGTTTTCCAGTGCTCCTGAGCTCTCAATTACTGGTGCGCGCCCTACAATAGAATGCACTGGTGCACAACAAACATTGGCACACAAGACAACATGCGTTATGTACACACACCTCTGAGGCATCCTATAACTATAACACACCAGTGCTTCACTACTTTTCTATGTCGGTGCATCATAAAACACCACGCCAAAACCGAAACGCACCGGTGCGTTCTTATCCAAGAGCACTGGTGCTCCTATAAACCGCATGCACCGGAATAGAATTACATAAAAAAAAAGGTAAGGCCAAAAACCGGTGCTTTACGACTATTCTGCACCGGTGCTTTACAAATATTCTGCCATGGTGCATCATCAAAATTTCGTGCCAAAACTGAAACATCCCTGTGCGGTATTAGGGAACCGCCCCGGTGCATTATAAGCAATGCGCCAAATATGACACTGCCAGGTGCAGTTGTAAGTAAGCGTACCGGTGCACCTATAAAACCTTGCGCATCGGAACATGGTTAAATAAAAAAAAATGTATGGCCCAAAAACCTCATTTTTCACTTTCCTCAGTGCTCCAGAGCTGTCAAGCACCAGTGCCATTTCCCCTTCTCTGAGCTGCCCTGACAACGGTGCTCTCATTGTACCCAATGCACATACTACTGCTCTGCATTGGCCACCAATCTCCAGCTTGCATTTTAAAAAATGGTGGGAAAATTTCTTTTGCAAATTTTACAGCCAATATGCCTCCTCAACGGCGAAATGTACAGGTATTTTTCTAGTTTTTCCATAATTAAGCCTTTTAGTGGATTAGAAATTGAAATAACCTTAAAAATAAACATTAAAT